>OMKZ01008809.1:13854-25942 GCA_900302535.1 Neoniphon sammara | reverse complement strand
TCGGCTCCGGGGTGGCGGAGCTCAGCTCTGAGGTGGCGGAGCTCAGCTCCGGAGGGCTCCGGCCCACTTTAACCCCTGGTTGTACTACAACTGAAGGCTTGTTGATAAGGTAAATACAACAGCTAAAAGTCAAGGTTATGGACAGTTGGAGTTCATCTCCTCTCAACATTCCCACATACACTTCCCGAGCAGAAGTCCACAGGTGCCAGCTCCGCAACAGCTTCACTCAGAGCAGCTGTCAATCACAGATGTCACATCCCCTTTTTATAGCATCAAATAACTAATGAAAACCAAACTTATCAGAAAAATGAACACTTGAACATACATCAGCGTGATAAGAACTACCTGAAATGACAGGAACCATCTTTGGGAAAAATTTATTTGACGTGTAGTTTGATTTTTTAGTTTGGCCCATGTTCCATCCGCTAACATGGAGGGGGCGGGGTTTATGACCTATACTGCAGCCAGCCACCAGGGGGCGATCAAGATGTTTTGGCTTCACTTTTGTGGAGCTGTCAGGTCATCCATCTTTAAATACAGTTTATGAGTCACACCATGACAATGCTCAACACCGGGTCGACACCAAACAGATAATAGTGCTGCCAAACAATCCACAAGACAGGCAAAAAGTTTTGTCAAAACTTGTCATTAAGGTGAGCATAGAAAGTAAGAAATGTCAAAGCAGAAACTTTCATCAAAGCAACAAGGTTTTGAATGTGGGTAAATATTTGCCCAGTACCAAATAATTGTCTGGCTGTGGAAGATTAATGTGGGAATCAAACTTTCATTTCAACCATAACCAGTTTATAAATAAAGCCAGGCAAGAATTCTGCACTTCAGAGTGAAAATAATGTTATTGTGCAAACTACCAAGACCCACACAAGCTCAAACAAAGCGAGACACAGACAACAATCATTGTCGTTACACTGGGACCCAGAGCAATGAAGTTTTGGAAGCCAGCATCCCTACTTCACCGCAGCACAGGCTTGATTGCAGGATCAAAAGAAGAGGGATGGCCTGTGATGGATGCAGGCACTCCAGTACATTACAAACCGAGGGACTGCTGGAGAAACCATATATCAAAAGAGAAGAATGGAACCCCTAGCAAAGAGCACACCAAGCCAGCTGCACCCCCGCAACACAGTTTACGCTATACGTAAAATCAGACGGTCTATAGCTAGATGTGTTCCTGCAGGCGGGGGCTCCGACTTTACTCCTGATTAGATGTATTACTTCCTACCGCCAGGCAATGCACCCAGTTAAGCCTCTGCTGTGATCAGCGTATTTGGCTTTTTTATGCATTTGTTCCACCGAGACACATTGATTCAAGAGTCATATTTCACGCTGGTTAGTTTCATCAGTTGATCTGAGGCATGTGATGGAAGCAGCCATATGCCTGAGCCAAAAGAACATACAGTGATCATGTATTGAAATATCATACACAGCCTGGCATGTGAGTTACTTTTGGTATATATTTCTAACAGCAGCTAAGGGGTATGACCTATTCTATAGTCTGTTTTTTAGTGCTAAATATGTAACGTGTATATAAATATGTAAAACAAGCAATTCATATTATTCACATATTTTTAAAGAATAATGAAATTCCACTTGTGATTTATTGTAAAGCAACAACAACAACAACAACAACAACAACAACAATAATAATAATAATAATAATAATAACAATAATAATAATAATATGTTACGTTTATACAAATTAAAATTAAGTATTGCTATTCTAAAACAATTCTAAAATCTACTCAAACAAATTCACCATTAAAAAACTTGTCTGACTATCATAGTAATAGCGTACTGTTAGCTCTTTTCTGTTTTCTGTTATCTGCTATTTTCTATGGAGTCACCCAGTCAGACCTCTGACATGCAGTCAGAAGACAGACAGGAGTGAGTTTGGGAGAGACAACGAGGTTAGCAGCAGTGCAAATGGCAGTACCCAACTGTTTCCTGTGCTGAGCAGATGTGTTGTTAGGTTAAATACACTTCTGTTTGTGTGTCAGAGAGCTGCAGGTATGGTTGTATTTTACAGCAGGAACTTACTGCCGATGCTTCCAAAATCTTCCATGTTGTTGATGCTGTTTGGAAAAGTGGGAGAAATTGTGCAGAAGTAGCAAATCCTGAGTTTCCAAGTAGTAAATAGGACTAGGGAGAATACATTTTTTCCAAGTAGGAAGGTCGTCTTTACAGTTATAATGATATGGCATGAATGCAGTAGAAGTAAAATAAAAAATAAAATAAAATAAAAATTACAAAAAGAATGCAAATTTGCTGTCCATTCCAGTGCCATGTTGCATCTTCAAAGGTTCAAGAAGTCAGGGATTAAGGTAGGTAGACAAAGGCGGTGGAGGAGAGTGGATGATTAAAGCTTGAAGATATAATCAGCTTAAACACAGTCCCACCAGTGCACTTTCATGTTTGCATACAAAAACACACTAGTCAGCTGCTTTAAATAGAACCTGATTTTCATGTCCAAGAAACAGTGTTGTCGATGGTACGATTTTTATCTATTTCAATCAGCGGTGGAAAATCAAACCTTTCCTGTCAAGGTCATTAGTTTGATGAAGTGGATCCATTTCCTCTACGCTTTTGTGGGCTGCTCCATCACAAATGTTGGTCACATAGGCAGACTGGCAGTTAATGAATGAATAAGCTGCCCAATTGAAGCGGGACTCCAACCTGTACAACATGAATCTTCATCCCAGTATGGCTTTTTGCAAGCTGCCATCACTTTCCACATCAGTGATGAAGTATAGAAGCTGCAGAGCTGACAGAGTAGCAGCAAGGGCCCTTAAAAGCATATTGTCACCACTCGTAAATAAATAAAGGTGTTCAAACGGTATGGTGGCTATAGAGCTGGCTAGTCACTTGCTCCAACATCATTAATATTCTAGAAATGCTGTGGCCATTCATTTGTAGTATCTACATTTCCAGTATTATAAAGTGTTATAAAAATGCTTGATAAATATTTTTAAACCAAAATTTCAATATTTGATACTTCAAAGGGGTCTTTATCTGAAATGTCAGCAAAATAATATAATAAGTAATAATTTGCAAGTGATGATTTGTGGAAATCTTACAGCCTATACTGTATATTGCACCCAGATTTCATAGTGGATGTGTTTTGCACAGCTCGCTGGGATTCAGTTGATCCAAGAATTGACAGTACAAGAGTAATGAATAAGTTCATTGATGCAAGACTGTGCACATAACAGCCTCCTTTCCTCAGTAAAGGAATACCACCAACTTTCATGGTGCGTAATGCCACATTGTTGTTTTCTGCAATTTCCCAAGAGTGCATGCTGGAAAGAATGGTAGATAAGACCAAGATTAAATATATTTCAAGCTGCCATATAGGATTTTGGGATAAGAGAGTGTGGACAGCCACAGCTACTGTGTCAACAACGCTGAAGGAGTGAGAGACATTTTCTTTTTTTAAATATAGAGGTTAACGCATTCAAAATCATTGACAATAGCAATCACAATGGGGCTTTGCTTCACTCCATAGTTAATAAGTTAATAAACCTACTGCATGTAGATTGTCTGTAATCAACAATGGAAAGAAGTTGGACAACTGATGAGTAAAATCACTAGTTGAACCATGGTAACACATGACTAGCCAGCTCTATAGTGATCTGATGATGTTATGTCAACGTCGCTGGAGCTGGACAGAAAATTCCTGAAAATGTGTGAAAATTCCTTTCGGTTCAGTCTAACCCTGATAACAAAAATCGCCATTAATGTAGACACAGTATATAGAAAAAATGGAAGTACAAGGCTTTTTCACAAGAGCTGGGATCAGCATTTTGCACAAAATTGCAGAACTGAATGGGATACTGCTGCAAACTAAATGAATTAATAATAATGTGATACCTTATTAATCCCCACAAAAAAAACAACCTTTGCTTTCGTTCCTCTACAGTGAGGCCAGACTGCAGGATCATCAACAGAGCAGAGATTCAGTATCTTGCTCAAATGATTGCATTTATTTATGACTGCATTTATATAGTGCTTTTCTAGTCTTCTGACCAGTGCTTTACAACATATGCCTCACATTCACCCATTCACACACACATTCATACACACTGATGGTGGAGGCTGCCATAAAAGGCAGCCAACCAGCTCATCAGGAGCAGTTAGGGGTTCGGGGTTTTGCTCAAGGACACTTCGACACGCTCTCTGGATCAAACCAGGAACCTTTCGATTACTAAACAACCTGCTCTACTTCCTGAGCCATGCTGCCTTAAGGATACTGGGGCGGCATGGTGGATGTTTGTCAACACTGGGGAACACACTGCTTCCCCAAATTTTTGCATTATTGTGTTCTTCTGACATATTCTCAAGTCCTACTTTGATGTACCTGGTATGCAGAAGTTCCACCATGAATGTGTGCAATCCTGTTGGAGACAGAATGCAGGTAATAACTGGATAGTTGTATATTGACCTTTGTCTGATATGCTGTGAGACCAAGTGCTTAGATTGAGAGATTGTGTAACTTGTAACCTCTATGCAGACACACACAGATGCACACACACACACACACACACACACACACACACACATTCATATCTGCTATTTCTATTCCTGTTCCCTTGTTCACCTTCTCAGATCAGTTCACCATCCTTTCCTTTGGGGTTCTGAAAAACGGTTTGGGCATCATTTCATCTCTTGATTTCTTCACAAAAACTACTGGACTGTGTATCTTTGGAATATTCAAAACATTTCTCAGTCACACAGCAACATTACTGCACTATTTCAACAGTATTACACAATTTCATTTCATTGCTTTCTGCCAGTATGGGGGCATACTTCCATTTCACAGTTTTATCATCCATAGCCAAATCTATACATTGACTGGTAAACATATTTAACTTCATCGCATGCAGCAACTTCATGAGCCAGAACATATTGACACAGAAATTGTATCTGTGTGAGTTCAGTGATGCCTGTAGCTGTGTTGTGCCCTTGAGTTTCCTTAAGTTACCATTTATATTGCTAAAGTTTTCTTTAGACCAGCGCTCAATAACTTACTGACAAAACTTTTATGCTGCCGGGGTGAAAACAAAATGATTTCTTTAATGTGCCAGACTGTGCTGCAAACTAAAAAAAGAACTTCTCAGAACTGGAAAACACCATGTGAAAATGTCCTTCCAAGAACTGCTCTTGGAATCGTTCTTTGATAAACTGATGTATGGAGGCAGGCCTAGGAGGAACTTTACGCTCAAGTTTACAGAGTTTACAGAGTTTACAGAGAGGAGGATGAAGGTTGTTCACATTAAATCTATATAGATTAAGCAGGAAACGGCCAAGTCTATGGCCAAGTTTCCTAAACTTTATTATTTTGTCAACAGAATTGGGAAAGATATATTATTTTGAGTAAGTCAGTATGTGAGCAAACAGGTGAGTGAGCCAGTAAGATAACTGCACACCAAAGGCAGAGACTGAGACCATGAATGAGTGGCAAAGACGCAGCTGTGAACAGGGGAGTGAAGAGGGGAGGAGGGTGGAGTGGTGCAGCGAGCAAGCAAGCAGCGGAGGACATAATGTAGTTTTCACCGCCTGAGGGGCAAGAGAAGCCGAGCAAGAGTTTTACACGTGCGGCAGGCATGAAAAATGAAACAAAGTCAATAGGGCAGGGGAGAGGGTCAAATGAAATAAAGTAAAGACAATAAAAGAAGATTCAGGCCTAAGGCAGCTACCTGCAGAACTATGATTGATCACTCACCAGGTTGTTCCCTGCCACACTCAGCAGCCACAAGACTCTTTCTATTTATCAGCTTTCACTACCTGTTTTCTCTTCTGGCAGCTTTGTGACAGTCTCCTCAATTATCACACAGCCTGCTGCACAAACACAGTCCTGACAGGTGCACATACCCATTAAAATTTGAACACATACACAGTGTACAGAGAATATATTCTAAAAACATGCTCTTCCTCTGTGGCCTGCCTCTCTCTCTCTCTCTCTCTCTCTCTCTCTCACACACACACACACACACACACACTCTCACTATATCCCTGATGCTCTTCCTCCTCTCTCAAAGGTCGGCTATTGCACTACTATAGCAACCTCATTACTAAAGGTCTCATATGATTAAAAGTGGTATTTGAGGCACACACACATCCCCAGCGCTTATCCAACTTGCAGCTAGGTCTTCCATCAAAATACAGCTCACACTTGGCATGTAGCAGAAACTGCAGCCATTCTGTCAAAAGGCATTTTTCTCCTCCTAAGATGGATGTGAGTGAATGGGAGGGAGATGCTCAGCCAAAGATTTACAAAACCGCCTGCCTGACTTATACTGCTCAACAAAATACAAACTAAATAGAGGATATACTCAATATTGCTCCGGGCCTCCGTGACTGGTGGAATTTATGGATGATAAGATGGTTTATGAGATTGTTTATCAGACTACATACAGTATAGTGTCCTGCCAAGCAAGGCAGGAGATTCAGGACACTGTACCTCTGCACATGCCTCTTTCTGTGTGTGTGTGCACGTGAAAGAAAGGAATAAACACAGAGAGAGGCAAAGGGGGAAAGAGAAAATGAACTATGTAGCATTTGTGGTGCAGGTCCATGTATTTGCTTGCATCAATTAGTTGCTAGCGAGTATATGTGTTTGTGTTTGTTCATGCTGCTTGTTTACCCCAGCCCAAGGTCATTGTTATCGTCGTGTCGAGTCGTAAAACTCAATTAGTCATTAATTACTTTGTTTCATCCGGCTGAGCAGATAAGCCAGAGCTGGTTTCTGTGGGATTTGACTCAAAGTAACACTCAGACTCATCAGGCCTCCATGGCTGCAGCCTGGCCTCTGGGAAGAGTCCTGCCATGAAATAGAGTTGATGTGAAAGCTCATCTCTGTGGTGTTTAAAATGGCTTCTGAGGATCTAGTCAGATGTTTTCTAGTCAGCAGTGGTGGGTAGGTGGTGGTCAATGAATGTCATCATCATTAGCGAAGAGATTGTTGCAGCTGCACCATGACTCACACATTATTAATAAAACAGGAAGATAGGGCTCAAAGCAAAATATATATGTATATATCTTCACAAGTCATTTAGTCTCACAAGTGAAGAAACTGCCAGTGGGATGTGATAGTCCCACTTGTTTCCAACGGAGTTTCACTTGCTTAGGATTTTTTTCTGGGAACAAGTATAAATATGTTGAAACAAGGCAGAATACGGCAGATCAGCCAATTAGGATCAAGAAAATGACACTTGATTCAAGAAAATCCTGAAACAAGCTGATGTACCATGGAAACAAGTGGAATTATGATATACCACTGGCAAATATTTTTTTTATTTTTTATTTTTTTATTTTTTAGCGAAAAAAATTCAACACTGAATGAGACTAAATGACTTGTAGACTGTCTTTGTGGTGTTGATTCCATGTTGAATGGATCTTTAGCATGGGTGTTTCCACTGTCCTTATGCACAGTTGCCTATCAGTACAAATAATCAAAGCACCAATCCATAGAGTATGTTCCAGAAACCCTTAAAACATATTCTATCATATCTTCTCATATTATCTGCTCTCCAGTGTATTATATATAGATCACCCGGAGGCAGCAGCCATTCATAGCTTGTTCAAAGCAAGCCATTGTCAGATGACAACAAGCTTTGTTCCTTTATTTCAGGATCCCTCCTGTCACGTGTTCATTGGTTTTGCTGGTACTTGTAGGATGATATCAACACTCGGGGGGACAGAACAACATGAATGCTGTTACTAATGCTTAACAGTGAATGTCAGCTACATACAGATTAAGACAGAAACCTGCTTGCATGTGCCACAAGCAGTAAATCAAATAAATGAGGAAGGTGGAGAAGGGGAAGCACTTGATGAAATAATGGACTCATAATCATTCTCCAGATAGCAGACCTCTTTATGTCAGTCTCACTGTATAGAGTAACCAATTTCAATGGCATATACTGTAGACAGTATGAAATAAGCAAGGCTTAGGTCTTATTAATAGCATAATTGTTAACCTTGCATAATGAATGCATCATATGGATTTAGAATGACAAGTGAGTAATTGCTATAGAACATGACAGGTGCACGTAACCATTAAGTGACTCCTTTTCTTGATACACATTCATCAGAATGATGGCAATTGCCAGTTTAGTGTCTATAATGTCACAACCAATGATGTCACATTTTAAACTTGATTTCAAATCTGTTGCCACACAACATGCTCAAAATACAGGGAGTAGCTGATAACTGCATGAAAGAAATTGTCTGCTGATAATCCACTTTGTTCACACCAAAGAAAAAATCTGCTCCGGTTATGTGAATCATTATCCATGGCCATCCTGAAAAGTTTACAGATGTCTAGCTGTCACATCTATGATTTAAACACTTTGATCTATGCATAGCATGCACTTAGTCCTCATGTTCTCACATCTATCGGTGTGAATAATTGGAATATCTATATCCATTTGAAGTCATGTGGGTTCTCCCGTAACCTCATTTCAGCATGACAACATCATGAAAAGTGCACCTGCCTGCGTCCTGCTATTCTAAGCCAGGTGGACCAGCAGTGGGAGGAAGGAGGATGATTGATTGGCTCCGGTCAAACGTGCGCTGACATGTGACTCACCTCCTCTCTTTTCTCTCATCAGACTAATTCTTACTCTCTCTATTCTTGGGAGTCCTTTCTTCTTTTTCCTGGCTTTGATAGAAAACGCACATTGTGACCCACATACCAAGAGGGTTGTTTTCACTAGTACAAGAATGAGACAAAGAGAGAGACAAAGAGAAAGGGAAGGAGAGAGAGAGAGAGAGAGAGAGAGAGAGAGAGAGGATGCCGTGAATTAGATGCTTCAACACAGATAACTAAGATGTAAACATGTGAGATGAGCAGATGATCAGCAGTGCTCATCAACATCGTGTCACAGAATTAGATCAATTTTAATCGCTCATCAACAGCGGAACAGCTGATGGAGTGAGCTATGAGGAACTGTGAGCATTTGAATGAAATTATGATTATGATTATTATAAATTATGATTGATCTGAGGAAACTGAGGAATGATCAGTAGTCAAAAAAGTAAAGTAATTTTCTACAAAGAAGATGTAATTATATAGGATATAATTGAAAATTGCAGTAATCAATTTTTATTTATCTTACACTGGGGGTTTTCACTGAAGGTCAAATCCAAAGCAGTAATCAAAGGCCATAGGGGACAGATATACAATGTTCTTTTATTGACGTTTGATAAAGTGGTAATTGGTGGAGGGTCTATTGATTTGCTGATCAGAATGTGTGAACTGAAACACTTGGTGGTGGTTGAAAGATTCTGCCTTTAGAAAGTTTGGCCAATTCTAAGCAAATCAAGCAAATACAAAGTGTAATTAGTGTCGATTAGTGCTGATTCTTTTTTTTCATTAATTATTTGAAGTAGGATGAAAATGCCCCATATTCAGTGACACAAGTCTTCTTTTCTCGATTTCTGATTTCGCTTGAGGTTCAGGATCACTGCAGTAGACCTGACAGCCTGGCAGACCTCCGATCCGGTGTATATCAGCTCAATAGCAGTTCTCCTGGCGTTCAAGTCACTCCATGAACCAGAAAAATATATTTATGACACCTTTGCCATTACACTGCTTGGGAGGATTGGCGAACACTGGAGACAAAGATTTGACTCACCAGCACGAGAAGGGATCTGTTTGCAGTGTAATGTGATTCCTCAGTAAGACTGTAAACACACTATTAGTGAAGGCACAATTGTGTGTTTACATACCTGTATGTGTGTGTGATTGGATTTCTGCATGTGAAAAGGTAATTTGCAAATGACCACTGTAAAAGTCAGTGATGTCTTTCAAGAGGTCACACACATAAAACACAGCACACGCAACGAGGGGGAGGTGAGAAGGTGTTGTGAGTTGGATTCCTCTTCACCATGCTAAAAAGGCACACATCAGCAAGAGAAACCTAGTAAAGTCGGAAAAGTAAACCTTCCCGGCTCAAGATGTTGAGATAAAATAAAAGATAAAATCAAACTTTTCCTGTTAGATTTATTAAATCAAGCAAAAACAAATGCCCAAATCCCAGCCCTGCACATACTGGTTATCTTACGCAGCAAGTGTGTCAAAAAAAATCTCCCTGACCACTCAGCACATCAGTGTATTCCTCACCATGTTAAAAGGGACAGTTCGCCCAAAACACACAAAAAAGATATTTTCCCACTTCATGCAATCTTGTCAGATAGGTATGTGATTTGGCAAAGATCTATCTGCCATTAATTCATAATCCATGGGGTCAGACAGACAGGGCAAACTGGAAACCTTGCCAAATCACACAGAAACTATCTGAATAGACTGCACTGGGTAAATGAGAAAATACACATTTTTTGTATTTTGGGTGAACTGTTGCTTTTATGTTAATTTGTCAGTTCAGCATCAGTTTGAATAAAAATATATAAACACACACATATATAAACACACACACACACACACACACATTACTCACATTGCACGTTACCACAGAATTGCTTATTGTTCATTTACTTTGTCATCACATTTACATCATTGATGTCAACCATCTTCATTTACATCTTCATTTACACTGTCATCACATCTTTTGTCCTCAACTTGTCTTGTTCTATTTCTGTAAGGGCTGCTGGAGCGAGCTGTACCCTGATGGATGCCAATCTGTCCATTCACCAGGTGCTGTGCTGTTATTACTGTACATGTTGTTTGCTGATTCATGTGAACATGAAAACACCCTATTGAAGACAGACAGAGCAGCTGGTGAGAGAGAGAGAGAGAGGGAGGTACTGTGATGGGTTGCGCTGTGCATTGCAAAAATACGAACATTACACAAAGCTCCATCACAAAAGTATTGTCCCTTGTTTCATTGTGAAATGGGTTTGTGCTCCTCAGATTTGCACTTGTTGGAAAGCAGACCTTTACAATTACATTTGCATGACAATACTTTTAAGATTATATGAGAAGCCTCATGTAAAACATACAACTCATAATTTTCCAATGCAGACTTCATTGGTGCAGCAACAGCAGTAAAATCAATGAATATAGTAAAGCCATGCTCTGAGATCTAATAACCATGTCGCGTTTCCTGCGACTGATACTGTAGTGATCAATGTGTGATTAATATTGAACGCTATTATGTGCATAGTGATTGGCTGTTGCTTTTCCTCCACTCTCCCACTCCAACCCCCCTCTCTAATTTATTCCCCTTACACAGCACCGCTTTGACTGTAGGCATATTTCTGCACTCACACCAACATGCATGAATGGACACAATAGTAGTGTCTTTTTTCCCACTGTATATATTAAAAGCCATTATTTCATCCCCTACATTCATGCATTCCTTTGTTTGAGTCATGCAAAAACACAATGAAGGCTGGTGCAAAGTTTTTCATTTTTCTGTTTTGTTCCTTTTGAATGCCACTAAATATGCCAGTGGTTGTGAAATACTGTATGAGGGGGCTGGGGAGGATGGGTGACACACCAGTGTGTCTTTGCTGGTGGCGACGGACGAATGGCACGCGCTAGCGAAGATTAGCTGTGACATTTTGCTTTTCCTTGCACTTCAAAGCCAAACCCCTAGCCCAGTCCCAACCCCACCCTGCAGATCTTCCGGGAGAGCCCTCCACATCCACATATCCATTTTATATTGTGCCATTATCCCTCTGCCTCGCCACTGTTATATTTGTCTCCTGCCCTCTCATCCCCTTGGTCTTTATCTCCTCGGTTCCTCTGTCTGCCATTCTCCTCTATATGTAGCAGGGCATTTAAAATGAATAAGGGGAGTGTATTAATGAGAGGGACTGGTTGAAAAAGTAAAGCCCCATGAAAGACATTCTGCATGTGGCTGCTGGGGAGAGAGTGCGTTCTGTGCCCCCCAAAAAAATCTGGAACATGAAAGTGTGAGAGAGAGAGTGTACAGTTTCTGTAATATGTGCATATGTATGTGTGTGTGAGAGGGAGAGAAAGGGAGAGGGAGAGAGAGAAAGAGAGAGAGAGAGAGGGAGGGGAGATACAGAGTGGAAAGTGGATCAGAGCAGGGCAGAAGCACGTCTGTCTAAATCCGTCCCCTCTTGGATCTCCCCACACTCACAC
>OMKZ01008809.1:1540-13834 GCA_900302535.1 Neoniphon sammara | reverse complement strand
AGATACAGTGTGGAAAGTATATGTGTGTGCCCACAAGAGAGAGAGAGAGATTTAGCTGGAGAGGGAGTGCAGGGAAACAGTGAAGGGTCTAGGGGAGAGAGTGGGAGCTGCAGACGGGAAGAGGAGGGGAAAAGAGACTCAGAGACAAGCGCCGGTGAGGAGCAGAGAGGGAGTGAGGGAGAGTGGCAATAGGAGGGAGAGAGAGAGAGAGAGAGAGAGAGAGAGAGAGGGGGAGGGAGGAGAGAGCAGAGGGAGACAGTGGATCAGAGCAGGGCAGAAGCACGTCTGTCTAAATCCGTCCCCTCTTGGATCTCCCCACACTCACACACACACACACACACACACACACACGCACACACACACACACACACACACACACACATACACAGCTGCTGGGCTCTACCTTCACTACTGCTGCCTACCGCGAGTGGATTCTCTCACTCACTGACTGTGTGAGGAGTGTACGGCACATCAGAGTTTTCCCCGTTGCCACACAGAAGTCTGCAGCATGCGCCGTGCCCCGCTCAGCTGCTCTGGCTATGGTGCTGCCACCCATGGTTGAAGCAATGCCCGGCTACGCTCTGGATTTGACCCAAAACACACAATCCCCAGCTATCTCTGGCATACCCTCTCAGTAAGGTAGGCATTCTGGCACCAGCAGAACTTGCTTTATTTGATTGGAGTGACAGTTATGAATTTTAGTGGGAGTTATACCCTGTTGTCTTTTGTTCTACGTAGATAGATATGAAAAACTTTAATCAGTGGTGAATGCAAAGTGTCCCAAGGAGTTTTGTTGATTTTTTTTTTCTTGAGTTTAATATTAGGTTAGTTTAAAAAATAAATAAAATAAAACAAGCATGATACTGATATTGCAGTAGATTATTTTGCTTTGTCCTAGTCTCATGCCCTAGACTCTCAAGTTTCAGTGTTTATTGTGTCTGCTTTTCTTAATGACTTGTATTGCCTGCGTTAAGTGAGCTACCTTCCTGTCTTTTGTGAATACTGATCGGCCATTATTGAACATTGCATTTTTATCTTTCTTCATGTGTGTTACTGTACAGTGGCACTGCAGTGCTGATAAACACATGGTTTAATAGATTTAGACTGTAGGCTGGGATGCAGCAGGGTAGTGATGAGTCTTCATTAGTGTGCAAGCTACAAGACTGATCAAGCACATGTGATATAACCGGGACAACACTGGACACTGTATGTTGCACTGTAACCGGGTCAGCACTAGATACTGTATGTTGTACTGTACAGTTTATTGAGTGGCACTTATTTGGAATCCTCCATGCGGTTTGTGTTGGTCATGACATTGAATGATAACAGCTCTCTCACTTCACTGCACGATAGACTGGCATGCATTTTCCTGTCTATGTGCAATATACAGACACATATACAGTATGCTTGCAAGTATGGATGATATTGCAATGTGTTTTTTCAAATAGAAGCTATTTAAATAGTTGCAAATGTTACCCAACAGGCAACAAACTGGTTGTTTGCCCCTTGTGTGACTCCCTCACGCCTGTCGCTGCTGACAGGGAGAAGAGGGGGCAAGCAGAGATAAATGTGCTTGTAAATAGAGTGCACAGGGATAATGGGACTCTCATAAACAAACACATGGAAAGGGATAATCAAATGTCTCTCTCCGCAGCTTTCCCAAATATAGACCCTGATGACCCCTGAAATCTGAGCCACAACTATCCGAACCACTCTCTTCCGTTATGCCTCTCTGCTTCTCTATCAGGCATGTCACATGCATCTATTGACTGGATCTGTTTTTGCAAGTTATTATGAACCCACAGTGGCCCAGAGTGCACACAGTTAACATGGACAGATTTATCCAAGCGTACACCTACTGCAAGGACAAAGCATATGTGCTGTCCATCAAAAATAATTTCAAACCACAACTAATCTAAAATTCAATCTCAGACATGATGTAAAAGAACTTTTGAATACATTCTCAATTATTTTATAGAATGTGTAATTAATTTCAGAAACACATTTTAATTGAATGACCCTATCTCTAATTCTGCCTGAGCTGGCTGAATGGATAATTTAATAATTGATT
The DNA here is from genome assembly GCA_900302535.1 of Neoniphon sammara. Taxonomy (NCBI): domain Eukaryota; kingdom Metazoa; phylum Chordata; class Actinopteri; order Holocentriformes; family Holocentridae; genus Neoniphon; species Neoniphon sammara. The sequence goes on along the minus strand of OMKZ01008809.1, from coordinate 11,763 downwards.
CTGCATAGTTTTCATGCTGTTAATTTTCATATAAAACATGAAGCGTGGCTCCATTGACAGTTTTTGGGCACAAAGCATTGATTGAAATTTGATTGCCCTGCAGCCACTTTCGCTCTTTCATTTTATCACAGCAAGAAGCAGTCATTAGGCAGGAGGCTTGGTTATTGATCAAGCCTTTGGAAAGACTAAGTTTCCAGACTTCACATGCAATCAAATCACATGTTCAGAGGTTAGGACAGATTTGGAGCCTGAATGAGAGGATTAGAGCTGTTTGATGTCCACACCACAAACCACACAGGCCATGTGATTATTTGGAAAGGATATACTGAATATTCCCCTAACCTTTTATGTTGAGGATCACACCAATAAACATGCTGCAGAATTGGGCATTTCTGATACTATACACTGGCCCTGCAATCAACTATGGGACTTTGCTCATCAAGATTTCCTTTAAAGACAACATGAATAATGTGCGTGGTATGTGTACAGTGACTCAGTGTGTCCAGGTTATACTTCATGACATTTCATATGTAAGTGTTGCTTGCCCACAAATTACACCCACTGCTATAGGATTATGTGACAGTACGGAGGTGTTAACCTTGGTAGGAGCATCCGCATCAAGGAAGGTGTTAGTTAATGATCTATCGGTGGGGACTGGAGGCTGAGCTCCCAATTTGTCCTGTTTACAGAAGAACTGAAAGAGAAGGTCTCAGGGTCGATCAAATTTCTCACCCCCTTTTTTCTAAATCTCGTTCAACTTCTCTCCTTTGCCTCTAACTGGACTCTTCGCCTGCCTGCCAGTTGTCATATGTAGGAGTGATGTAACTGTGGCAATATATTGAGGGAACTAATGGATTTAATTGCTGTATGTAACTGATACATGCTGAAAAAACAGTCAAGAGTGTGTCATCAATAGAGATAGAAGCACACACACATACACACAAAAAATATACACACTCTCATTTAAAGATCATGTTCCACACAAATGCATGGACAACAAGAAAAAAAAATTAGAACATATACAGAGATGTGCTCAAACACCTCTTCATCCTTTGTACTGCACCTAGACATAAATGGGAAGAGGTCATTGACGTACGATGTGGGTGTGCATAATGAAATACATAACACTCGGTCATTGTGGTGACTGTGGGGGTAGATAGTGACTCCTTACCTCCTTACACAACGGCTCTCCTGACTCCCTCCCCACACAGACAGGGCCGTCCATCCGGTGGACTTATAAAACCATTCCTGTCACTGTGCAAACTGTCGATCTGCTTCAGATCTCCTTAACCCCATCCGATTAACAGCCGTGATTTTTATCTCCTGACTTCCATTGTTTCAAAGATACTGTGATGTCTTGAAGTGATAGTTCAGAATTTGACATACATAGTTGTATTTGCAGCCCTATGTGAGCATAGACAGATGCTCCAAGTTTGACATGTCAACTCTGCCTCTGTTGTGACAAAATGCGCTTTACCTGGAGCGTGTTCCTCCAAAATGAATGAAGTGGACACTGACCTGATAACAACACGATTTCTAGCACAGGTGAAAAAATGTTTGGAAGGATGCACAACAACACACATTTGTCACTGAATCATTATTGATGCTCATTCCAGCCCCCTTGCATCCAAAATGGGGGGACTATTTCTTTAAGAAAGTAGTCGCCACATTGAGTGAAAATCTTGATGCGCCAGAAAATCTTTGCTGAATGATAAATTTAAACCTTACACTGTTAGGCTTACCTAACCACTGTAAGGAAGGACATATGCAAATTAATGCTACACACAGTTAAGTCACATGTAAGTCACTTCATGATAAATGCCCCTGTGACTTTGCGTGTGTGTGTGTGTGTGTGTGTGTGTGTGGGCTGGATCTCCATGCTGCCTCTCTCTCACAAAAACACTTGATGCTTAAATTAAAAGTTCAATAAACTTGAAAGTGGAAAGTACATGGTCAGGCATGGTAGAAGTGGTTGCACAGATTTCCGAGCTGCTACTTCTTTGAGAGCCTTAAAGGCATGATTTAATAAATAGTGTATTCAGGGCCGTTTTTGCCATACACCAACCCTCTCCAGCGGGGCGCCACCTGCTGGAAAGGACGCCGAAGAGGGGGGAGAAAAGGGAGGGATAAAGTTAAAATTCACTTAAGTCTTCAATTTGGAAACAACGGCACATACAGATGTGTCAAATGAGCCGTTACGACTTACGATGAATGAACCACCGCACTGCACTCATAATTTTGCCAACGTGCTTGGCTAGCCTTGAACGCAAACTACAGCAAGTGTAATGTGACAAACAGCACAGAGCAGCAGCAGCAGAGACGGAGTGGGGCTGGGCTTGCCCTGCGCAGGTAAGTTAAGCACAGATCAGTAGCAAGCAGCGGCAGGAACTGGGAATTGAAATGTGCAGTGGGAAGTGGAAGTTGTCGGCATTTCAGTTTAAAAGATTAACATTAAACCATTCAAACATCACAGAATTAAAAATAATGGCTTTAATAAAGTCTTATGGAGCTTTTATGGCAGTGACTGTGGTTGGCTGTGAGTTTAATTGGAATATAAAGAGTAGTGTTTTGGAATGGTTTAAAGATCTTTAAAGATTCATGTACTGTGGCACCATCATAAATGCACCACTTTATTAGTTGCAGGACACACTTGAGTCAAGTAGCAAAAAAGAACAGACTCACACCAACTCATTGTGGTACAAGCAGGAAACACTGCTATCAGACAGCTCAGGTATCAGGTATCAGTATCAGGAGAGCAGACGGGAAAAGCTGTGGGAGCTGCAGGTTCTCAGTGAGATCTGATAGATAAAACATAAGTTTTTACTCTTCTCTCAAGTATATAGATGTGATTATTCTACATATTTAGAATATTGGTCAGTATAACTTGTTGGTTGATCAGTCTGATGATGTATTTTTCTGCATTTGTAAATACAGAGCCAGTTTGTATTGTTTTGCCTTGTTTCTAGGAGACAGTGAGCATGAGGGTGATCAGGAGGCAGGTGAGGTTCAGGGTAGCAGTGAACATTTTGGGAGATAAACCAAAGCAGCTGGATCCAAAAGACATAGCTGTGCAGAGATTTCCAAATAGGGTTTTGTGGTTTCAAATGATCCTACCCTAAATACCCTTTAGTCTAAACCTGAAGGAGAGCGAGGACGCGCACACAGGCAGATAACCATGTACACTGGTTTTCCCATAATCCTTAGAAACGGCCCCGAGTGTGCTGCTGTATGAGGCACAGCAAGATGTATCTTCAGCCTTTTAGATGTGTGTTCAGCATGCGCACATACAGTCACATTCATACACTCACATGCACACACAAACACACTCACACATGCACACACACATGCACACACAATGGCACTCGCACCTGTGTGATTATTGTGCGTTGTGCTGCAAATGATTCTTGGCTTCCAAATGTTAACTTGACAATATGTGGTTGTGAATCTATTTGGGCATGTTTATTACTGAGTTCCTGTCAGTCTTAACAGCCTTTCCACTGTAACAAATTGATTTTCAAAACAAAATTACACCATTGCCTGACAAGCCTTTTTTGCAGGATTCAAACATGTCTGCTTCTCCTAGACTCGGTGAAATGTTTATCATTCATAATTACCATAAATCTCCAATTACTACTTGGAATTTGTACAAGCAGACAGCTCAAGTATCCAGGGAAATCTCTCATTATTTCTGTTTTTTATCCAAAAAGTCAGACGTGTTAAAGGTCCACTTTAACATTTATTCCTCAAGAATCTCATCTGTGTACACCTCCATGTGCTCAGACACACAGCAACAGGAAAATTATTGGACTAATGGTTTAACTGCAGCAGGTCTATATTTTGACTTCAAATGAGGCATGGGGTTGGTGGAAACTTTCTCCCACAAGAGAATCCACACATCATTAAATTTTAAGATTTTATTGATTACTTTTAAACCAATAATTGGCTTGGCTCCAGCATATATTGTAGAGATTTTAACTCCCTGTGTACAAAAGTGTGCTCTCAGAGTACAGATAAATCTCTTTTGACTGTTCCAAGGTCTAGGCTGGATTACTGTATGCATTTTAATCAGAGCCTCAGTTGTGAAGCAACCTACCAGAGAAAATACAATTCCCAATCTGTATCTTTCCATGCATCTTTTAACTGGAGATAAACTATAGCACAAGTGTTTATGAATTTTGATTCTGCTAACAAGATCTGGGCATTAATAGGGTCAGCTTTGTTCTTCCCATTATGATAGGAGGTTGTTGATATGTTTATTTACAATATATGGATATTTAACATGGCTCAAAAGATAAGCATACAACAACGATAGTTAGTATTAGCAGTAGTAGTGTTGTTGTTGCTTTTATTGTAAAATGTTCATCAAAATGTTCTTGGCTTGGCACAGTGCTGCTCTGCTACCTGAGGCAAAACACAAACCTTATCTGTAAAATAAGGGGATTATAAGTGTCCACCACGGAAGCACAAGCGTAAACACAAAAGGCAGAAAAACAACAAACCAGTCTCTGTTTGGGATTTAAATTAATAATCCATCATGAGAATAAATTGACTCAGTGTCTGGTAAAAACGTGCATGAACATTGCCAATAAATGAGAGAAAACATTTATGGACAGTGTAACAGACCTCTGGGTAATTTCCCAGATTTATCAGCAGCTTTTATATTTGGGAGTTAAAGGTCAATGCAAGTCCACAAAATCTGTGTCCTATTAATGGTCAGCCAAACAGCAACAGAGCGTGAGTTTGATTTGTTGTGTTTAGACCACAAATCAGTGAAAGATGCTTGTAGGCCAAATTGCTGTTACTGCTCTCACTACTGCTCATGTATATACTGTAGAATTTCCCATGTACTGTATATAGTGTAGAATGCAGAGAGAGAGAGAGAGAGAGAGAGAGAGAGAGAGAGAACATAAAACATTCTACTGTCATGTGGGAACCTACAATTCCCTTCCTATCATCAATCTTTTTTTTTTAAAGTTTAAATGCATTAGAAGTCACAGGACAGGCCCTGGGGAAGATGTTTCACTTCTTTTACTGAATAGCTCACTGAGTGTGATGGGAGATAGAAGAGCACAATAAATCCTTTTCAGTGGAAATTTATGGTGTGGTAAGCAATGTTGCTTGTGAAAATTTAAAGCTGCACTTTGTGCCAAGATTGTTATGTAAAAATGCACCCATTTTATCAATGCAAATAACAAAGTCAGGCTGCTTCTGAGAAAAACACCCCATCTGCCCCATTTGACACCCTAAATTGCCTGGTGTAGCTTTAAGTGGTACATGGGAAGATTGGGTGGATGTCCTCTGGGTTTACCCCCTTCAACTTCCATGTTAGCTGAGTAACCCAAAGTCTGGGTCTGTTCAATAAAGGAGTCTCTGTTTTAGAAAGACCTGTCTCTCCTCCATGTGCTTAAGAAAAATAGGGATTCATGATACTCATTATTCCAGTTTGCCCTGCATGACGTTAGGAATACCAATCTTTCCAAGCCCTTTCACTTTGTATTTTGTTATTAACAGGGGGGCAATTTGAGGACAAACACAGTGCAGCCATTGAAGATTTGTCTTCCTGCTGAACCATCAATCCTTTGATGTGCTTTGGAGAGAGGGTTACAGTAGATTATTTTGTGGTAAATTTCATGCCCTATCCTATGAAATGAAGGCTGTGTATCATTAATACATGTATTCTATTGATACATTTTCTGTCTTGTTACTGTGTGCTTTGCGTCTTGTCCTGCCCATTGCTGTCTTGTCTTGTGAAATGTCTGTCCTGTGCCTTTACATGGCTATTGCCTTTTCATGCCATATATACGTTCAGCAGTTTTACATTTGGCGAACTTTTATTGGGTTGATGCCATTATTTACATTAGTAGACAGTGCAAATAAAATTTACAGTGTTATATTCAACTTTGAACCCTCTGTTTGCTAATGATGCTTCTGCCAGGCTAATGTGATGAATTGTTATAATTCTTGTCCATAAATACAGCAAATATATGATTGCTTACACTGATTTTGCATTTTTTCTAATCATTCCATTCCAAACTTTGCACTCTGTTTATGCAACTTATTAATCAACAGTTTGCCCAAAGATTAAGTGGGCATAGGTCCAGCCGGCCCATTACAAGTTGATATATGGAAAATTTATGGCAGAATACAGCATACACACATTTGTTATAGTTAGCAATACAACCAGGGACTCTAAAAATAGGTAGCAAGCTGATTAATGGTATAAAACACACATTACACAGGACAAGAGAGACATGGACTGGGTAGAGCACAGCAGTCACTCATAACACACAAGCAAACACAAAATAAAACATGTAAGATTAAACAGGATAAAGTGACCTAAATTCAGTAAGTATTTTTGACTTTTAGATCTGGACTGAGCCATGTTTATCCATCTGCTTCCATATTAATCAATACAGTGCCACCATTTTTGCACACAACACTGCTCATCAATATTTCTTTGGCCCTCACTAAACCGGGGAACTCCCTTTTGTGGCTTTCAGTGCAGCCGGTGCTCCTTATACATCTGACATCTCTGCCACGGTGGAGATTACTCTCCACACCTTTGAGATTGGAGAAGACAGCTGGCCTGTCAGCCTACATCTATGTACAAAGGGCTTGACATTCATTTGAGTCTGTGCATGTATCCTCTCTCTTTCAAGCCCCTCTCTCTCTATCCCCCTCTCTCCTCCATTGCTCTCTCTCTGTCCTCCTCCATCACTCTATATCTTTTTTTCTCTCTCTCTCTCTTTTGCTCTCTTTTCCTCCATTTGCCCTCACCCATACCCTCTTTGTCCCCTGTCGTAAATCCAATCAGCGGAGCATCTGTCCTCTGTCTCTCTGGAGGTGGCAGGACATCAACAGGGTAGACACTCTCACAGGATGAGACCTGGCCTGGCATGACACCAGCCCTGCCTTCATTCAATGACACATACACACAAATCCTTCATGTGTCACACTTGCATCACTGTGTGTGTGTGTGTGTGTGTGTGTGTGTGTGTGTGCATGGCGGGGGGGATTCTATTCCCAGTTCACTAACCCAGAGCCTAGATCATCCCCTCAACAGCTGTGACCACAGCAGCTACCGACACTAAATGCAGTATGACAGAGCATTAGAGCATTACGGTAATCATGCAGTTGTTTGTTCCTCCTCCAAAACATTACTTAAACTTATAGTATGTGATTTCGGAGCCTCTTAACAATCCTGAAACTGAAGTATGCTTTGTGGAGGTGTGATGACACAGTTGTCGTTGCTGCTCTCAATACCATCTAGTGTTCAGATAAAATTGCACAGTGCACATTCAAGGATTTAGGGGGAGACATGTCTCCTCTACTTCTGCAAATTTGTCCTTGTTACCCTTATAGTTATTAAGCGGAGTTGTCAGTGAGCCAGGGGACTCTGCAAGGCCATACAACCTTGTTTCCTATAGATGCTGCAGTCTGTGAATGCAGGTCATGTTTTCGTGCTTCCCGTGAAAACAGCCTAGTTGAGATCCCAGGTCTTCTTGTTCTTCTCCAGTCTAGTGGTGAGGTGAGAATGTCACATCCAGCACTTACACTGTCCATTAACAAGCCAAGGAGCAAAAAGGACAAACTAAAAAAAATGTTACATGGAAAGCACAAGAGAAAATACACTTTTGGATAGAGGAAGAAGAGACAGGTGGTCATGTAATCATGATGGTGAATTCTCCTTTTTAAAACACAACTGAAGTAGAAAGAAAAAAATGGAAGGATGGAGGAGAGAAAAGAGGGAAGAATTGAGACTAAAGAAAGACCTGAGTGATAAAATAAGACAAAAGAAGGACATAAAGATGAAAAGAGGGAAGATAAGAGTGGAGAACAGCTCAATCTTAAAACAGCCTGAACATTAAAAATCCAATAGAAGAATCACACAAATGAGAGTATGGGTAGCAAAAAACAGAATAATCCCTGTTCTAAACAGAAAAGGAGAAATGAGGCCAGTAAAATGAAAATGAAGTTAAAGAATAGAGACTTAAGTAGAATGAAAACAGCCTGATTTTAACTTTAGTATTAATTGTCATAATGCTGTCAAAGTGGTTGTTTTAGTGTGTTTCTATAAAATGTTTTCATTTGATTCTCTTGGTATTCCTCAAAAAATGATTATCCTCTATGTAATTTTATACTTTTTCTTTAGAGCTTTTGAGAAAAAGCTGATATTTCCATTATTAACAACGAGAAAGGTCAGGGTCAAGGTCATACATTTTCACATGGGATGGGCTAAAGTCTGTACCATGACACATGATTTATGGCTGTTCACTTATACTTATATCTTATTTGTATGTCTGTGCAAAGCTTAATCTAATTTTTAGCTTTAAATAGGACAGGAATACAGTGCTTTGAGTCTTGTGATATTATGTAGAAAAGCAGTCAATGGAAAAAAGCCCCATGCGGTGTCCTGTCCTGTTACTGGGTAAAACCAAGCTTTAAGTGACATGAATTAAAAGGGACCCACCAGAAACTGCAAAAAGTATATATATCTTATAATGTTCATGAAATAAAATATCCTAAGCAGCTCCTGTCCCTGCAGGTTGGTGGAGAAATGCTCTTAATGCAGAGCTCGCATCGCTCCCCTGATTCTGTCTCTTTTCACCGGAGTGACACAGACAGGCGGTTTAAAAATAAAAGTGTGATTCCAACTGTAAGCCATGCCTGAGCAGCTGCTTTCTCCATGACTCCCTCGGTGTGTGTGTGTGTGTGTGTGTGTTATATCAGTCTGTGTGAAAGGCCAGCTGAATGCAGAATAATGCAGGGAGCATAACATCCTAGCTTGGTAGCACCGAGGGTTAAATAACCACTGATGCTATGCTTCACTTTACTCAGTCCAATACTTAACTGCTGGTGGTCCAGTATCTGTGCACGTGTCTTTGAGACATCATGTGAAAAATGTGTGGATTGAGCCATGAGCCATTCGTCTGTGTTATTACTTTGCAGCTTCAAGATAAAGTCTTTTATCAGCATAGCGTAAAAATATGAAGCCTTTCGCAGTCCATTGTGTAAATTTGTGTAGTACAGTATGTTAGAGAATGGAAGCTGAACAAATGTTTTTATGCTGTTAGACAGAGATCGAGTGATTTGCCCCAAAGCGATATATATATATATATATGGAGACTCTGACAATGACAAGGACATCTGGCATTTACACTTGCATGGAGGGAAATGTGTTTTGACTTGTGTGTGTGCGTGTGCGTGTGTGTGTGTGTGTGTGTGTGTCTGTGTGTGTGTGTGTGTGTATGCATGTGCGTGCATGTTTGTGTAAGTCAATGCCCATGTGTGATTATCAGGCTATCTGGGGATATGTGGTCATATCCCCAGGGCTAATATATCCTGACAGACAATCAACCAAATGCCATCTATCCTGATATCCTCATGTTCAGCATGTATTATGTATGAGGCTGCCATTCCCAACGTACACCATCTTAAAGTGCAGTATGAACATGCCTACACACACACACACACACACACACACACACACACACACACACACACCTTGCTACTAAATTCCAGTAGCTAAGCAAAATCCATAAAGTTAAGTAAGGCTGAGTTGGTCGGTATCAAAGGTACCATTTGTCATTCCTTGTCACCTCGCTTGCTTCCTCTTTCACTCATTATTTCTGAAAAGATTTATATATATAGTAATAAACAATATTATACTTTCCACAGGTGTTACAGGTCCTTCACAGTTTACTCACTGCTACCATATTCATGGTAGGTGTAATTTCCTCAAGGGATGGGGGACTTTTAAATTTGTTATTTTGCCCCCACCCCTACACACTTTTTGTGAAAAGCTGACACAATGTTCTGTCAACGTTGAACATTGTATGAATATGCTTTAGCGTGTAAATGTAAGGACATCCTTGTGTGCCCCCACAAAATCCACATATTTGTTCAGTTCTTGATGTAACACATCTTAATTAGTCAGTCAGCAAGGCACTGGCTAATTGAATCAGATGTGCTTTCCCAAGAATTCAACAGCTATGTGTCTTGTCTGGCGGTCCCTTAGGACTGGACTAAAGTCCCAGAGGTTCACCGCGTAGAGCGTGTACCACATACTAATGAGCACACCGGCATGGGTTCGATTTCAGCCTTTTTCTGTGTGTCATCCCCTCTCTCTCTGCCCTGTGTCTCCTGTCTCTCACTACTCTGGCTAGCCAATGGGGCAGAAGTATCCAAAAATATAATCTTAAAAAAAAAAAAAAAAAAAAAAA
>OMKZ01008807.1:10149-21475 GCA_900302535.1 Neoniphon sammara | reverse complement strand
ATGAACAATGCCTCTTTTTTTTTTTTTTTTTTTTTGTGTTGGATTGATGGTGTGGCAATGTGGAACCAGCCTGATGGCGCTGCGAGGATTAACAAGCGTTCAGCGAGGGAGGAATTTGAGGAAACAAAGCTTAGCGACAGCAGGCGGCCGGCAAAGTCAAGTGCTCTTCATGTCACCGGGCACTGTTAACTGAAGACCGTGTTAAGACTGATTGGGCTCCAGAACTTCAGGTCTTTTCTTTTCCCCCCTGTTAGACTTCAGTGAAACATCAATGCTTATTTAATTCCTTTTGTAATGCTCTCTGGTGAGGCAGCATGGATATGTTGGTCATCCACTTCATCTGATCCGCCTTTCTTTGTTAATGTGGAGTTTCCTGAATGGAATAGGTCTTAGACGCACATGGGAAGCTTTTGAATGTTGCCAGCTCCGGAATAGCAGCAAAAGTTCCCTTCATTCCTCTTCATTGACCTCTGAGTCATTTTGGTCTGGCACGAACCAACCAGGAAACAGCCGTTGCCCCCACTAGGGTATAACTCTCATCTGACAGAAGCTGGGTCTGATAACCGCTTTGATGAATCAGATGTTTCTCCACATTTAAATTCCCCCATGCAAACGGATCACAGTGATCTGCAACCTAAGCGTGATAGTGCGCTCACACTGTGATTACCCCTCATTTTTTGATTAGAAAGTCCCACAGAGATAGAAACGGAAATCATTAGTTCTGAAGGAGACGTCAATGTTTATTTTCGTTTCCATTTCCCCTTATTTTCCCAGCTGTAAGTGTAACAAAACACTGCTACAACCAAAATACAGATGGTCCTCAATTTATTGTTTTTTAAGGAACTTAAACGATATTTCCTAGAACACTCATAAAATGTAATCTGCGCAGCATCAGCCTCCACCATGAATTTTCCCATTTTTGCATGTATGCGTCAACCTGTCAGCTTCAGTCCACGCCACTTCCCTCCATAGGTGTGGGATGATTGACTGTTGGTTTTTCTGTGTTGAGTCACTTGACGTAACATCAAGGAGAGAGAGGACATGTCCATAAAACTTTTAATGGAAACAGACTGCAGCATGAGGCAGTTTGTCCATTTCTTCTCTTCGCTCCCATCCATCATGGGATGCTTCAGAAATGCCTGCAGAATGTAAAAGATGATGAAGAAAGTGACTGACAGATTATTGGCAGTAGATGACTTAACAATATCAAATGATCTTGGTCTTTAAAAAAATATCCTTTACGTTTTGGCAAACAAATATAGATAGAAGGATACATACATAAATATACATCATGTACTTATGCTTATGGAGAGATTGGACTGTTATCTGCAGCATAATACAATAGAGAATAATAGAGACATGAACGCAAAATATGTACACCCACATACACACGCACATAAAAACAAAATTATGGGGTATTTTTGACTCTCAAAGGAGGCATTGCAAAAATGGCAAGAGTATAGTGTATCCCACGGGATATAAATCCAAACAAATTATTTGGAGACATGAATCCCATTTGAAACAAAACAATTTCGCAGACAACCTTGGCAGAAACAAAATACCTCTGAAGCATATTATGTCTCAGGACGGTATTGAAGGCACCAGTGTTTCTCTATTCCCACAGAATACTGATGCATTTACTAACTTGAAAAGAAAGATTCGTTTGCTTGTGCTTTTTTTCTCTTTGATTTTCACACTATGAAATCAAAATCAGCTTTGCATGCCAGATAGTCATAAATGTGCCAATGTACATTGCATTTGTCTCGGTGTAATTTCTGCTTCAGGACTGTATATCATCTCTTTATAGTGTTACTCAATACTTACTGACAAAGAAACATGTGAACAAAGCCATGAGTGTATAGCGCTGCGGTTGCCAGCTGCAAAATAAATAAAATATGGGGAAATATTTGTGAGAATTCATAATGCAGCTTTAAATTCCTCAGCTAAATTAATATCCAGCATCTTGTGAAATGCAACAATTCAGACCGAGCATATGATATGAAGTCAGTCTAAATCATTCAGAATAACTTTGTCATGATACACTTGACCAGATGTACTACTGGTCTCTCACCAGACTCCTCTACAGCTGCAGCCATGATGTATGACGCTCATATACACACAGATGTACAATCGTGACTGCATTACCTTTTGTACAAAAAAAAAGTGTACATTTATTTTTATTGGTCAAAACTATTTTCACTGTGATCCTAAATAGACGAGCTTTGGACAAAATTTGGACAAAATTCCAGCAAACTTAGATTTGACTTTCAGGTGATATTGTTTTTCTTTTTTTTTTGTTTTTATCACTCTCATATTGTTCAAATTAGAGCAAATGTGGTGAGCCAAGTCATTTTTAAATGAACGCTGTTTTTTTATGATTTTACTGCTCTTTCTTGGCAAAAATCAGCAGCAATTACTTATCTGGACGAATAACATTTTAATAGGGTTTTCACCCCTCCCTTTCACGCATCGTAAACCATATTCTATCCTTTTGGAATATCGTGCAACAGGCTGGTGTTAATGAGTAACTTCCTTTAGCTCTTAATATAATGACATCATCTCCATAACATTTGGATTGTTCACATTTTGAGATAGAGGTCACACTTCTTTTTTATTAAAGGAGACCTCCATCAAAATAATTAGTTTTGAGTCATGAGGCCCCAGGATCAAGGAAAATGCAGCAATACAAAATCAACATTGTTTTGCAATGAACCAGATGAAAGAAACTTACACGGACATTCATTTAACTTGTCAAAAAACATAAATTTTAATGCAGGACACACACGGTGTCACCTTTTTCCAGAGCTTAGGAGCATTATTTATATAGCTTTTGGTGCAACCATGCCTTCCACAATGTTGCCGTGGTGCGACGCCCAACATGTAGCACAAGTGAAATCTCCAAGTTCCAGTTTTCAGTCCAAACTCAAAGTATTCCTGTCTCTTTTAATATTTTCTTTTGTACTAAGGCAATCAGCAATAAGCAACAAGAAGTTCCCACAGCACCGTGAACATGTAGTCAAGGTGGGGGACATATCAACTTTGGGGTGGCCATGGCATGTTAGACTTATGACAGGACCTGATTTCTGGTCCTATATGTATATTCTGTTATAGAACAGCAGAATATACATGCCTGCATGTGTACAGGGAGAAAGCTGATTGCTCTTGAAATCAGAATTTGGCCAAGGATACAGAGATCACTCGCAGCTTTTCTACTGGCCTCCTGTGAGCTCTTAAACACATTTTATGCACTATGTTATTGGACATGACATGGGGTATTGCTAGGTTGCTCAAATATTTTCCCAAGAAAGAACCCAACGCTGTTTTCAGGCGCACCTGTTATTTGCACCCCTCATTCCACTTGATTTCCAGGAACCTCGCACTGACGGCATTATAGATTTGGGTGTGGCTGTAATTCCTACTTGGAGCAGACAGCAATGAAATAGGGCTTAAGCATTCACATACATCCATTCCTCTGAGCAGTTCATCTGAGGATGTCTGAAGGTTGGCAGAGGATTGCGCTGGGGAAAGGTCATCAAATTTTAGCACAAACACATGAGGAGAAAACGTCTTGCGCACTGTCTCATCAGAGACGCAGCGTGCTTTATTGCCAAGCTGGTGTTGCACAAGAAGACAATTAGATCACAGGACAGATAGTCTGGTCTCTTCAAGTTCAGGCAGCATTCTGTGTTTTCAAAGTATCTGAATGTTTGTAATATTTATTGAGTTGACCTCCAGATATAAATGTGGCTTCTTAGACCAAACAAAAGGCCCTTGAACAGTGGAAGTCAACCAGTTCATGTTGTCGGGTTTAGTTTATGTGTATGCTTCTACTTGAAAAATGGCTTAGCAAGCCGCAACAATAATCCAGATCCAAAGTGGTCAAATCAAGTTAAAAAAGCAAACATGCAGAGCACATCATCTGTGTCCTTTTAGTACTTGACTACACAATGCAGACGGCTGCATGGGTTTTGGTGTGACCCTTCAGTGACTGTGTTATACCAGGAATCAGAGTTTGCATGTGGATAGGCACACATAGATTATTCCAAGAAATTGTCGTTTGGAGGCTCAGATTGTTTTGAAAAAACAAATAAAGTACTATGACACATGGTGCTTACGTGCAGCTTTTCTCGCAGCAAAAGGCAATGGAATAAGCTGTTAAAACAGCTCAGATTGCAAAGTAGTGGTCACTGAGAGGACTTCTGGTGGCGTAATGGAGTTGGAAGAGACAGTTAAGTTCACCCCTCTGGTAGAAATACGACACCTCATCCAAATCAGGAGCCTGTTTTTGATTTAACTCGATCAGTAGCATGGCTGTCTATTTTTCTGGCAAACACAGAGCTTGCAGTTCAAGACTGGGAAGAGAGTCACTTTGGACTCTGGTTTTTGCTGGCGAGGATGACACCTGGAACACTGGCACCATGACCCAGATCAGACAGGGGGTCTAGTGCTCCCGTATTCATCATGTCTTGTCACGGTCTGGTTGTGCATTTTGACTTGTGGTCTGCTACACACGTTGTGAACTGGCTCTGGTTTGCAATGCCCATTATTTACCCGCTGTTCTCTTTTTATGGCCCTTACCTGTTTTATCATTTCTGGTCTTCCCAGAAAGCATTTGATGGAGACATGAATGAGGTGGCCAAGTTCAACCCAAAAAAGCATTTGCATCATAAGGCAAGGTTAAAATAATACTAAAAGAACTGTTTTTAACTATCAGATGGATATACAGGGAGCTGAAGTTCCACCCCCACCTCCTGGTTAGACTTTGTTCCATTCCTTCTTGTTCCCTCTGTTCCACTGTGTATGTTCTCCTAGGTTGGATTTTTTTGTTGATCCTTAAGGGAAGCAGAGACATGATAGTGAGCTATTCTGCTCTTATTACGTGGCTATGTTGAGGCATTGGCATGTGGTCGGTTATTTCTGGTCCACTGTCAAGCCCCGGCCTCATCAGTGTACCTGTACTGTTCCAAAGTAATGCGGTTCACGAAGGCTGTGGGTTGTAAGCTAACATTAGCAAGCTACAGATACAGAAAGAAGTCTGTTCAATAGCTGACTTGTGACAGCTAGTCTGAAAAAGACATTATGAACGTTATCTTCAGTTAGCTAAGCTACTGGGCTCCAACCAGTGCATACAGGGAAAAGTGGAGCAAGATACTTTGCTTTAATCGAGGCAACAGCTGCAGATCTGGTGAGTGCCTCTCCTAGCTTGTGGGCCAGTAAAATAACTGTAAATGAGTAATGATTATTTTCTGTCAGTTTATTTCTGTCAATTTAGACTTCTTTCGGAAGGTTAAGCCGTGTGATGAGCAGAATCATCAACGGTGGTCTTCTATTGAAAAACCTTAACAGAGGAACCATATCAGGAGTTCTTTGTCATCATTTCTCAATACAAGGACACGTCATTGTGGATTATCCCTTACATTTGAGCCTCCATGACTGTCCACTACAGTCTTTGTACAGTAAATAAAAGTTGAACATTTCATCTCTTTTTAACCAAGGTACACCATATTTTTTAGCATTTAACAGCAACACTTCCCGGGGTAGTTGACGGCACTCAGATAATACCTCACAACCGTTAATCAGTTTTGGCTCCCCCTTTCTTTCTTGGAAATACGGTGCAGTGTTTTCTCCCAGACTGTTTTCTCCCAGAATCATTTTGAATATATACTCTTTCTACTACAGAAGCGACACAGAGATTTCAGTGTGACACTGTTCTGTTCTGCGCTGTTCTGCTCAGCACGGTTGTTACTGTACAGTGCTATTTTATTTTTGATTTGTGTAACTGGAACATCTGTGGGATTATGCGTGACATTTTCCACACTACGATCCACAATAAAGAAGCAGCGATAGACTGTGGATGTTGTGTCGACCTGCATGTGAGCTTCATATTTTCGATGCTGGTGCAGGCCTTTGTATCAACATCTATTCACCATTTAAATGTTTGATGGGTTATTACCTCGTTCTGTTGGCTTTATTTTAATCAGTCCCATGACTCCCTTCAAAAGGCCTTCAGTCATCATTCTAAATAAGACATTTCTTACACACACGCTCACACACACCACCACAGTTACCCCAAAGAGCCCCATAGCCTCGAGAGGTTTATGGAAACTTTTCTCCCAGATAAAATCCTCCACCAAAGACCTGAGCAACATGGCCCACTTGGTTCAAACAGCCATGAAATTGTAGCAGAGCCAGATAAGGCCTGATTAGACTTGTCAGGTTTGCTGCTCAGCAGCACGTTCAGCGCCACCACCTGCATCTTTTAACTCTCCAACTGTCTCTGTGCCCATCCCCCTCCCTGGGAAATGCTGAATTTGCACTTTCTCTGCTTACGACTGTGACCTCTTGAAGACCTCCAGTGAATGCGGTCTGCTCTCTCTATCTCCATCTCACACACACACACACACACACACACACACATGCAAACACACATACTTCTTTGTACACTTGCTTTCTCCACTCTGTGTCACACACACATTTACACACACACACACGCTCATGCACACTTTTCTCCTCAGCCCCCCCCCCTTTCCACTGTTCTGTGGTTTCAACTTGAACCTGTTACATATGGCTCTCTGGGGCTGCGTTCCAGCTCCAGAGCCATTTTCCAAACGCAGTGGTAATGGCCTGGACGTCTGCAGCCAGTCAAGTTTGCCCTGTTCATGCCTGGAATTAAGCATGATGATCATTCGTTAATGAAGTTGGATTTGGAAGTGAAGTTCATCATCTGCCATGTGTTAGGCTTCGATTTTGAATTTATGTGAGTTGTTATTCATTTGGTCAGGCACAGCGTACAGGCAATTACAATTCCAGAGCTCCCCTCCCTTTTTTGGACGGAGTTCATAGCCGCAATGTGTTTTCCACAACACAGATTAATCCAGAATCAACCAAATATAAATCCTTAAATATACTGTAGCGTATCAAATAAATGGTTATAAATAGTGTCCATATGCAAACAAATACAGATGTTTCAACCACTGGCATTATGGATCGACTTGGCTGTTTGAATTTTGCACTCAACATGCAAAAGCTCCAGTTTAATTAAGGGTCAGTCCAACTTAAAATGTTCATTTCCGAAAGCTCCTTTTGATTTCTTTCCTTTTGACAATTTGATTGTTGACTAACATTGCGTGATGCCCTCATTCTTTTTAACATGCAATGTTTTGAAGTTGGGAAATGATTTATTGCTGTATATGTCTTGATAAAAACACAGGCACAAGAATTCTGGACCCTACAAAAAGATTGGACAATGGGAACCTCACCCCACTGCAGTAATAACCTTGGCTCTGTGACACACCCCTGTTATCTTATCTCCCTTAAAGTAGTCCCACTCCTTAACTTACTTAATACTTACTTCTTAGCTAAACATGAGTAATACAACCAAACATTATAAACAGCAATCCTAGAAAAATCTATTGCATTAGATAACTTCAGCACAATAATTCAATACCAACAAGTAACATAGACCAGTTACTTCCTATATAAACAGTTAATATGATAGACATCCACTTATGCAATATAAGGCATCTAGTGGTGAAAATTCTGCACCTTAAATAGCTTAAAAAACCAAAACACTTCCCACAATCTTGCCAGTGCACAAAGCCTAGTGTAAAGTCAACACAGTCCCATAAAACTTTGTGAAATAAGCATGCAGAACTAAGAATGTGTTTTTGACAAGAATTATGTGAGCGTTATGCTCCTTCACCGAGAGTGAATTATGCTGCAATGCCACAAATTGGATTATGTGACAATAGCACAAATAGAACATGCCATTTTCACCTTTTATGTTCAAGCAAGTAAAACAACTTTGGTTAGGGTTGTGGTAAGGTTTTGGCCATAGTTTAAACAATCAGTTACTAAAATACCTTATAATTAGGACTCGACCATGGAAGCACAATTTATCACACATCTACATACTTTCCTTTTACTTATTTACAATGATCATTATATTTCAGTTTAAAATTAATGATGTGCTCTGTATTCATGGCTAAAAGATTAGAGATGTCTATATTCATGACTGTCAAAGAAAAATACTTATTACATTGTTGCCTTGACAGTCACAGCTGGCAAGCATTTCCACTTGTTTACTACACTTGTCTGCAGGTTTTCACACTTACCCCAATATGTTTTTACAGTGCACTGCTTATAATGTTAATGGAATCTTATAATATCGTTTATCTGATAAGTGACCACAATGTCAACAATGACATCATATAGTGCCAGCATGCTACTGTTCCCTGTGTTGTGTAACGCCCACTAAACACAAAAGGGACTGATTAGAAACAGTGAGAGTCAAATAAAAGACCCTCCTGTAAATTCCCTGACATATTGTTCATGAAATATAACCTTTAAAAAGGCTAAACAGTGAAATGAAGCCCTGGATACTGATATAATCTTCCCATTCCAGTGGCCTATATGCAAATTCTGTACATTCAGCAAAAAGATCTTCCTCCTCTGTCCCATAACCTTATCTGTGTCTCACCCCAGTGGGACTTACCCATGTCCCTCCATGACACCACCGGCTATTTATCCACAGACTTTATTTTCTTTCTTTTTTTTTCTTTTTTTTTTGAGAAGCATCAATACCACTACTACCACTAGAGCTATTACTACTACAACATTAATAATATATAATTACAATATTATTAATGACAAAAGCTTGCGAAATCACAGTTAGAAAGTACTTCACAAAAGAGTACAAAAAAATAAATAAATGAACAGAAAAACAATAAAAGGAATGTAAAAAAAATGATAACATTCATTTCATAAGAACAAGCCTATAAAAGTGAGTTTTAAGAAGTTATTTAAAATAATTTACAAATGCAGCACCTTCAGGTATGTTTTTTTAAAAGTGTATGAACCCTTCTGGCCGAATCAACATTTTGGAACAGCTAATAGGAACCTACCTAAGGACCTCAGGCTGCGATTTGGCACATAGGGGGTTAAAAAGAGGCTTCTGAGGCTGGCCAGTTTGATTCCTCATATCAGCTGTGAAAAAATGTGGATAGGGAAAGTGAATGAGTAAGACCCTCTCCTCCTTTGCTAGTCATGGTTGTGGTGCCCTTGAGCAAGGCATTTGACACCGAATGGCTCTGGAGCTTCTCAGTGGCCAGCGGTGGAAGACTGTGGTTGTACTGGGCTGCTCCCAGTGTGTTTAATTGTTTGGATGTGAAGCAGAGAGTAGCTGAAAAAGAGCGAACTTTCCCTGGATAAATAATAGCTTGATGCCAGACCCATCCTTGTGTTAAAAGTGATTACTAAGGTATTAAATGTCACTAGTGTGAAGATGCTAATATGGAGGTGATATGATCTTTTATTGTTGTTAAGCACCGTAAGTGCTGCATTTTGTGTGAATCCAAGCTGAGAGGTGATCTCGGAGCCGTGAGGCAGCCGTCGGGGTGAGGAAACTTTTCTGAACGGAAACATTTGGAAGATGGGCCAAGACTTTGCAGACAACACAGGGTCAGGTTTCTTAAAAAAGTTTGAATCACTGTGTATGTCAAAAATACAAGTAGCCAGAGAGTTGCTGCTGATGATAGATAAAATGCTTTCCCTGACTGATTTGAATACGTCTTTAAGAACTTTGTACAAGTAACATCTAGGGGACAGATGGAAGAAATACTACAGAGCGCTGTCTCATCCAAGTCTACAGAGAAATGGCTTTGAAACAGCTCGTCCTCGCCAAACTAATAACAGTGATAGATAGATCTCTGTCAGAGGGTGAAATCTGAAGTATTACATCCTTGACTTTTTGGGGGGATTTTGGGATTATTTGATAGTCCACAGTAGGGGGAGACAGAAAAGAGTGGGAGAGACAGGGACTTGACTTGCAACAGGACTCAAATTCAGGAACATTATTCAGCGGAGTCACAAGGACAAAAGTATTTACCAAATTTAGAGACTTAGAGTGGGTTAACGATGGAGTGAATAATACTGAGTCGCATTCCAGAATTAAGATGATTCTTCAAAATCAGGTCAGAGAAATCAGACGTTCTTGCGAAACCACTTTCTGATAATTAAGCTTTAAAATTACAGTAAGTAATATTCATACATTTTAATGGGATTATTATTGGGAGTTGTCAGTTTATACAATCATGTTAATGGCTTAAACAGACTATTGCTTCACTCACAGTATTGCAATAGTGGCACTATTGTGCACATGTAAACATAATCAAATATGACTAATTGAATGCAACCTTTTTAATCACTTAAGTAAAACAAACCACAGGCAATCAACACAATAATGAAAACAAGTTTTCTTGAACTAAAAAGTTAGTTGAACATTGCAACTGTGTGAATCTTTGTCTTCTAAAATCTTTTCAACATCACATATGGAAAACATGGTGACCCGGCTTTCACCATCTCTGAATTTTCCATTAAAAGGGACATCATCTGCCCTTGTCGACATATTTGGGGTGCCATATATTCATGTTTGAGGTGCCGTTGTCACATTTGAAGTTTTATATATCAGGCCTCCTCACCGCACCTCTCAGACAAGAACATCAATTTTCTCTTGGACTGGCCATAATTGATGATGTTGATTGGCCATGATTGATGCCAGCCACTACCACAGATAATATATTCTTCCTAAAACAACCCCCTTTATGTCTCTGGTGTGCCTCCACTGCATGAGCGCTTCTGGTCATGAAATTACCGAAAATCTGTTGGTCATGCCCAAGTGAACTTGTGCCATGGACTTGCGTCACAGCCTACGTCTGGATCTTGATTCTCAAAAATAGAGCCCAAAGTTTTTTTGGGTACACTGGTGAAGTAAGAGACTCCGCAACAGCCTAAAACTTATATAAGCAAGCTTTTGTGGCCAGAAAGTTGCTGGTTCAAATCTTCTGACTAGCTCTGAAGATCTGGATGGGAGAAAGGGAGGAGCACATGCTCTCTCTTCCCTCAATTAGTAAAACACTTAACCTATAGCTACTTCAGTGAACCTACTCAGTGGTCAAAATAAAAAGTACAAGAATGTAATCATACAATTGCAAATGTAATGTAGTGACATCACTGAAAAAGACCAAGGGGTTGATTTATCCAGCATGTTGCAATTTAGCACTTTGGGTACAAAATTTTGCGTCACTGCAATTTCTCAATTTAGCAGGTGATTTACCAAGAATGATAATGTAAATAAACGCAGTCGCATAGTTAATTTCAATGTTCTAATACCTGCAGCAGAAGGAGGCATCTGGTGCATGTATGAAAAGTAACATGGCTTTCAGCACCAGAGACAGCAGCTATAAAAAAAAATATATAGTGAAGAAACATGTGTCTGTTTTCAACACAAGCTTGTGTTCTTGTTTTTTTTTTTTTTTTTTTTTTTTTT
>OMKZ01008801.1:8831-20443 GCA_900302535.1 Neoniphon sammara | reverse complement strand
AATATTTCCATGTGTGTTGTGCTAATGTTGTTGTGTTCCCCAGCTGTGCATCAGTATTTCCTGAATCTCCTCGCTGGCTGCTGGCCACAGCCCAGATCCCCCAGGCGAAGAAGAGCTTCCAGGTATTCTCCACCAGGAATGGTGTGTGTCTGCAGGATGAAATATACCCTGGTGAAACCCTGCTGTCAGGTACACACACACACACACACATATACACATAAACATCCCAAGGTTATGTGTGATAATACATTTAAATTTGACTTTTGTTGTGATTTACTTCTTTTAAACATCAATTTTACTGTCGGAGAGTAATCCGTTTGGTATTAAATCCATCTGCTGTGGAGATGAAACAATTTTTGCCCTTCTCCCTTTCATGAATGTAAATGTAATGTACAAAATGCCTGAAATGACATTAGTGGAAATCATGGCATGCTATTTCTGCTGAATGGCTGTCCTTGTTGAGTTTAATAGCAAGAAATTGAATCTAATCATAGAGATACCATATGGAGAAATTATCCCAAAGAGAAAGATGTAGTTTATTTGGATATATTAGTGTAAATGTCCACTGCTTTCATTACATTTGTCTCTTTCTCTTTATAGATATAGATGTAGCATATGGAGATGACTTCCAGCCAAGGTACCATTCAGTCCTGGAGTTACGTCAGACTCGTGTCATCTGGAGGAACTGCCTCATCCTCAGCTTCACTCTGTGAGTTTTTATATTCAAAGTGTGCAAAAATATTAAAGTCAGCTTCATTGTTTATGAAACAGACTGGTCAGATGAGTCCAGTTGAAAACTATCCTTCCTTACTGATCTCACATCGTAAACTCACTTTTGAAAACAAAATGCAGAGGAAGGTGAGCACACAGACTGAAGAATGATTTTTGAGCCTTGAGACAACTGAAACCTGCAATGTACAAACAAGCAGATCAAGTTTGTTAGAAAAGTAAAGAAAGAAAGGCGTATGCTCGGTTTTGATAGGGTAGCAGCCTGCAGCAGCATATGTTGAAGTGCATTTAGTGTAACCATGTTAACGATGATTAGAATCTTGTGCTTCTACGACTATTTTCACCTGTAAAAATATCTACACACAGGTCGTATCTTTCATTTGCATTTGTTTCCAATAATGTGTGTATTGACTGAAATCAGAGTTATGAGCTGAACAAACTGCTTTTGTCTCCCCTCCAGTTTCATTGGAACAGGCATCCAGTATTGTTTCACCAGAAACCTGCACAGCTACTCTACCAACTTCTATTTCAGCTACTTCCTCCGGGTGCTAACTGGAGCACTGGCCTGCATCTTCCTTTGCTTATCTGTCAATTACTTTGGTCGGCGTGGGATTTTGTTGCTGTCCGCCATCATCACCGGATTGTCATCACTGCTGTTGCTGGCCCTCACTCAGTGTAAGTTATGTCTCTCCTACTCTATATTTCAGGCACCAGGCCAGATTTAATCTGATATTTCAAATTTAGAATATCTGTGCTTTTAAAGCAAGCTACATCAATATGAATTCATAAACTATCCACCTCTGATGTTGGCTGCACTAGGAATTTGTTGTGACTGTTTGTAATAAGTTTGTTGTTGTTTTTCATGGCCCATTCTCAATAATTGCATACAGTTAAAATTCCCTCTTGAAAAGGCCCAGTACACATAAAGAAACATTACCTGTGTTTTAACAGTTTTTCAAATGTGTTAGAGGCCAGTATTTATTTTGGACAGCTGACAGTCCAATGCATTTTGTTTTAAATCAGAGTGCCAAACGTGCTCTACATGAATATGACGAATGAAGCTGTCATTGTATCCAATTTCATTAATCTGTTCATTGTTTTTCTGTTTGTAAGGCAGCATATCACCTGTACAAATTAAGTGAAGTTATTGTGACCTCTGGAAGTGTGCAGTTATTTTTGGCTCCACTAGATGGAGCCAGAAATAACTGGAACTGACAATGGACTAATCATGTTTCCTTCATGTGGTGAAGGATCTTCAACAAAAATTAGAAAACACGTTAGGGGATAGTTGTACTTAATGCAGGCTTGTAAGTGATCACAATCAGAATACTTTATTGATCATAAATGGGAGATTGGGTCAGTTGCAGTTGCTCCCATTGTTGAACAAATTATAGAGAGTAGAAATTAGAAAATAAGAAATATGTTAAAGAATATGTTTAAAAAATGTATGCATTATGCTACAATATATAGCAACAATATATATTGAAATAAAAAATCAGACATATATAAAAATATATTACATAAAAAAAGTCAACACATGACCAGGTGGCCAATACTGGTGGTTCTGTTCATGAGCTCAAATGCTAGTGTGTCTAATAAGTGAAAATGTTTTACTAAAGTCTTGCTTTAAGATTGGAAATCCTGAAATAGAGAAGATACAAATCAGGTGGGTAAGCTTGGATGCAAAGAAGAAACAGGTCTGCAGGTCATAACTTTTTGAATTCACAGAAAATCAGTCTTGTTAGCCTCGTTCTGAACTGTTTTATTTATGTGTGTCAGACCTGCGTGGAGGCCTGGTGCTGGTGCTGTCCATTGTGGGTCTGCTGTCCTCCCAGGCCCTCGCCATGCTCAGTGCCTTCTTTGCCAGTGAGGTCATGCCCACTGTAGTTCGGTAAGTGCTACTCTAGCACAGTGCTTTTCAAAGTGGGGTCTGGGTACCCTCAGTGGTCCTCAAAAGGCTTTCAGGGGGTCCTCAGCAAAGTGAGGAATAGTACAATTTCACTATATTTTAATTATATCTATCTTATATAATGCAAAAGTCACAATAAAAAAATGTGTGAGTTATTATTTTGCATTATGTTTTAATCTCAACACTTTCAATTTATGTCACTATTCAAGTATGACAATTTAATACTTAAAGGTCCAATAAACAATGAAAAAGCTATTTTGACACTGCTTTAGAGCTCTATACTGACACCTTGTGGTTTGGTGTTGTGGAGTCTCTGTATTCATCATGGTGTGCTGAGTCAAATCATGGTGGCCTCCAAAAGAGGGCAACCCAAGCTATGTAGAATAAAATATATTTTTCTAAGCCTACAAAACAATTTGAATCATCGTCTCATGTGAGTACACATTATATAAAACATGATAGAGGGTAAATACTCATTTTTACTTATGTAATTGTGTTGTTTTTGGTCTAAGCATCAATGATTGCTCCTTTAACACAAACTAAAATATCCGTTCATATCAGGGTCCCTATGGCAAAATCAGTTCAAATTGTGTCTGCTCAGTGAAAGTCAATTCGGGGGTTCAGAACATGAAAAAGTTTGAAAACCCCTGCTATAACTAACTTTGTCTATCCTAGAGTATATTTGTTCAACTGAGAAGAAGTATGTCTGCCTTGTTTGCCTCTGCACACTTGTCTGCTTTCTTTAAGGCAAAATGTGAATTTGTTGTTTGCTTCCATCCTTTCCTCCCCTCAGAGGTGGCTGCCTTGGCCTGGTGCTGGCAGCGGGCTGCATTGGCATGGCCGCCTCCTCTCTGATGGAGCTCCAGAACAACGGCGGATACTTCCTTCACCATGTCATCTTTGCCTCCTTCGCTGTCCTCTCCGTACTCTGCATCATGCTCCTGCCTGAAAGCAAACGCAAATCCCTCCCAGACTCCCTGAAGGATGGTGAGAGCCAACGACGGCCGCCTCTCTTCCTGTCACGGGGCGACAGGGACAACCTTCCTTTACTGTGCACGAGGCCCCGTGTCTCAGAGTACAACCCCGACAACTACTCCCGCTTGGTCTCTGCCACCAGGAGGATGTTGACTAAAGATAATTTGCCGTATAAGATCGCTGTGCCAGAACACCCCCCTCTGCTGTCAGCTAACGGAGGGCCAAATGGAGCACTGGGACAAGAGAACGGGGCGCTGAGGGAGGAAACATCTTAACATCCCTCTCCTTGGCTAAGACCCTCCACATATTCCTCCACACAGACTGACTATCCTGAGACAAGTAATTCCTCCTTCATCTGGACTTACCTCTAAGAGATGTTCTACCATCTTTTTATAATGAACTGAAGTGTCCTCTTAGTACCTGGCTGGTTATAGTTCACCAGATGAACTGATATTGGCTCTGATGCTGTGTGCTTCAGAGTGATTGCTCCAGGTCTATCAAGTGTCCAGCATGTGGGTGCCATTTTCAATGTTACACTTAACATTTTAAGTTGTTGTGCTGTGAATTTTTTCGTTTGTTTGTTTTGAGTTTTACTGAAAAGATTAGAAATATTCTAGATGGAGATGATGCACTGAAACACAATGTCTTAGTCATTTTCCTTTTGTTTTGTTATTTATATCTATGTGAGGGTTAAAAGACTCCCTCTTGAATGTAACATCACATTTTCATGTTTGTTTTTGCGTGGCATGTTCCCTAGAGAATGGTCACACTCCTAATAGTGCTGACTGAGTGACTTCACACTGTTTGTCTGCATGGAGATTTTCAAGACAAGTAGTTAGACAACCGATTTCAACAGAAGAGCTTGCTCAATTGTACCGTGTTGTTGGTCATGTGAGCAGCGATGCTTGTCCATTTATTAGTGACTCGTGCACTTTTCATTAAGACTGTCTGTCTGCAGCCCCAGACTCCTGTCTGTCGGACTGTCAGCTCGTCTGATTCACCAGTGTCTCAGTCCTGAGGGGGGCTCCAGGAGAGCCAGGATATAGAAGTTGACTTCAAACTGCTCTGCAGTCTGGTTGTGCTGTTTTGCATTATATTGTGAAGCAGACAAGAGGGGACCTAATGAAGCTCTGGACACTGAGAGTGATGACTTGAGAGTCAGAAGATATTTATTTGGCATTTTTATGCTTGCTTGAGCTAATTAATCAAAACATTTACCCAGGACTATTTGGCCAATTTATGTTGTGTGGTGATCAGGGTGGGAAATTAACATCAGTTACTAACCAAATGGTGGGAAACTCTGACTGTGGCTTCCAAGTTTGTCTTCCCCAAATGCCACTTTGGTAGGTAACCAGTTAACATTTGAGGAGCTGCTCTACTCTAAAACTCTAGCTGGCTGTAGCAGCTGTGCTAAACACTGTGGCCAGCAGAGTTGCAGCAAAAAGTTAGTTCCTTCCTCTTGCAGTGAAGAAATTGAACTGTAACGTACATAACCTTTAAACAATATTTCTTCCATAACAAGAAGTCACAGTAAAATATGATATAGGCCTAGTGGTTCTCAGATTCTGAAGGGCATTACAGATTTTCATGGCGCCTCCCTGAGTCTTTTTAATGTTACTTGATTTTTGTTATTTAGTAAATTTTATGTTGATCAGTGATGCCATTCATCAACTTTCAGTCTCGTTCTGATTAGTCATTCTGTTTCTTTCAACACCTTTGCTGTTGTAATCTTCAAGGAAAGGGCTTCAGGTTTCTTTTTAGGTAATAGCAAGAGGAAGACATGGTGTGCAACTGGCCTTCAGGAGCATTATATCACAAGCATGTTTACCTCATATGTTCCATTTGTCCATGGTGATACAACACTAGATGGAGCTCTTCTCTCACATATATGATTTTTTGTACTTCAGTGACTGTGTACAGATGTGGAGTATTTTTATGAATATGAAGTCAGATTGGGAGATTTAGTACACATGCCACTGGACTCATCACCAACAACAACATCTATGTGCCTGTCTGACAGTCTCTTGGTCAGATAAATACTGATTAAGCCAAATGAGATGAAACGAGGACTCTTGTTTTAATAAACATGCCAGCTCAGTCTGCCATGAGAGTCGTCATGCCGCTGTCTTAATTGTCTTGATGCCGGGTCATTGTTGCATGTTACTGGTTTTCTTGTTGTTTTAAATGTAAGTTACCCAGAGGATTTATAAATCTGCCACAGAACTATTAGCAAGGGACTCAAATAGACATAAAACTGTCTATTAAACTCAGCCATTTGAAGAGCAGCAGCTATTCAGTGTTTCTGTCCACAGAGAAAGGATATGTGAAAGAAACTGACATTTAAAAACACATCAGAAGTCACTTTCTCACGTTGTGTACACATTTTATTATTTTTTTCTCGCACACATTTGAGGTTTGTGTATGCCTGAGGATCCAGATATACACAAATATATATCTATGTATTCTGTGCACAAAGAGAAAAAAAAGGGTTGTATGCAGTTTACAAAGCCGTTGATGTGATCATATTGTGCAGAGCCAGAGTGAGCAGCAGGACCAACAGGCTGAGAGGCTGAGCAGCTCCAGCACTGTCTGGCTTGGGCTCTGGGTAACCATAGCTGGTCCTACAGGAGTTCTTCACTTCATCATATGGAATAGGCACATCATCTGGTTTAGTGCTGCTGAGGCTGTCACGGACCTGAGAGACACGAAATGAGACTGTCAGGCAACAAACAAAAAAGAACTCTTACAGGTTTATAGATGGGAACTAATTTGCCTCCATTATAAAACTTTACAACCTTTTTAGTTGTAAAGATTTTACTCAGTTTGAATGCCAATAGGAGCCATAGGAGTATTTGGTATGCATACTTGAAAGATAATGTTTTTACTGAAAACACATTCTGACCTACTCTTGACTTAATGATTGGCTCTATATTCTTTTTAACATTACTGCATTCTGCTGTGGCTTCCCATCTCCAGCAGGTATAATAGGAGTATAATGGGGCTCAAACTAAAGAACTAAATGTGACAATCCATGGAGATGTCACCATGCCAGAATTTTTAATACCACCACCGTTGTAATTCTCTGATTATCGCTACCCTGATTCGGTACCAAAACAGAAAAAATAAAACAAAAAAACAAATCCCATTCAGCACACCCCTTTATTTAAAAACTTTGTTTAAACGTTAACAAGTAAACCGAAACGTTGTGTGTCAGCATTTAAGCATTTGGTCTACATTAGAAACAGAACACCGAGGTGCGAGGGCCACATTGACGTGTAGCCTTTAAACAGAAAACAAACGAGTGCAACAAAATCCTAATTTCAAATTAGATGAAGTGTATGAATTGTCCTGCTGTGACATGAATAAAATGATTTGATTATGTGCCCTCATTTTGATTCACGGTCCTGTAAGCGTGACTGCAACGCTTCAAGTATGTAAACATAAAGCTAAAACAACACTGAGAGTGAGAGATCAAGTTGCGTCAACAGTATCGATACTAAGAACATGAGTATTGGTATTGTTCTCAAAACTTTGGCATTGACTTGTTACCTAAGTATCGATTCTTGTGACGTCTCTAATGCATGCATCATTGGACTCAGCACACACTGCTGATACCTAAGTCTTTGAGAAAAAAGCAAAGCATGCAAATCCCTGTTTGTTCTATACAGTTATTTTAAGACACTGGTTTTAAAGGCACTTCCAGTGTGTGAATGTGTGTAACCCCGCCTCTCCCTGCAGGTCCTACCACAATGAAGAATACTGCTGCTGTCATATGAAAACCCTTTCACAGCCCACTCAGTAAACTCAAAAATGCCCTCGGGGTCAAGCTGAGGCAAGGCTGTTTTTCTGTTTCCTCTCACCGGTGAGTAATTCTTACATTACTTGTCTGCCAATGCTCATTGTACGAATCTAAAATAATGGAAATGTTGACACACACCCTGCAACTATTTGATCCCAGCAGTATTTCAAGCTTTACTGTTTTGTTGTTTAGAGCAGGGTGAACCTGGATACACTGCTCTCACTGTCACTCTCCCTGTCTGTATAGGAGAGAACTTCATGTCAAACTCAATATTTCTTATTGGCCAGCGCCCTTTTTTTATGTTCTGAATTTCCAAGTTGACTTTTATTAATCCATGGGCCCCCATTTGAAGGGATTTTGCCCAAGGAGACACTAATATTAAAGCACATTTTTTTTTTGGTTTTAAGTATTAAATTGTTTAGATGTGATACTTGAACATTAACAAATAGATTTAAAGTGGTGAAATTAAAATATAATGCTAAAATAATCACTCATATTTTTTTATAGTAATTTCTTAAATTATAATGAGATTAAACTATTTGTCACTTTGGGAGTCCTCAGACCCTGCTTTGAAAACCATGAGGCTAACATACTGTATATACCTCATAGAACATGTTTTCTGAGTCTTTCGGGGTCAAATGGTAGTAGTACTGCATACACATGATCCACCAAGGCCTCATTTCACTATAAAATAAAATGGTGGTAATGTTTTGTTGATATGCCAGGAAAAACTAACCAGGCAATTCTCTTTTTTCCACAGTCTGAGATGTTGTTCTCTCAGACAGAAGGAGAGGGGGATATATGAGGACAAGGGTTTGGGTGTGCCTCTATGTGCATGTATGGACATGTCTGTGTGTATTTTCCTCACCTTTTCCACCTCTCTGAGGACCCGGAGCAAGTTCTCTCCCAGAGCTGCTTTGACGTCCTCATCTCTCCAGCCTCTCTTCAGCAGTTCAGCCACCAGGGCCGGCATCTTGGACACATCCTCCAGACCCTGCGGTACTCTGGGAGGACCACACAGGGAATAGTGTGTTAATATGTGTGTGTGTGGGTGTGTGTGCATGTCCACACCCATGGTGCACAGAAAGGAGAAAATACACATGCACGTAGTAGTTTTAGATGAACATTGTTGTTCATGCCTGCTAGAAGTTAAAATTAATAGGTTTTTTTTACTTTTTTAACACTCGCATTGAACTTTCAACACAATTCACTGTAATTTCACACCAGCTCTTCTGTATTTTGATTGTAGCTTATACAGCTTATTAGTGAATGCTCTGTTTGTACTGACCTTGTCACCCCATCATAATCTCCCCCAAAACCAATGATGGAGGGCCCAGCCACCTTCTTGATATGGTCAAAGTGATCTGGAGGAAAAATAATGAATTTGGGCAAAGAATGCATGCAAAGGCTTTAGAGAAAATGACAAAAAGGCTTAATATGTCGATGATTTATCTGATTTACAGTAGTACAGAGGTCAAAATAATAGTAATTTACTAGCGACATCAGTGAGGTTAGCAGTTCTTTTGCAGGTGACGTAGTCATTGTAGAAGTTCACCATGACAATGCCTCGGTTTTCTTTCTGGGGAGACAGAGACAGGATTTAAATTGACAGTTGAACTGTACCTGACTTAGGAACTATGATGTATGTCCATTAAGATAATATGGCAGGAAGCAGTGTGCAGTTTCTGCTTTGTTAGATAGGTGAATAATGACTGGCAGTGCTGCTTAGGGACATGTGACTCATGCCAAGAGATGGATTCAGTGATGCAAGTACATGGTATTGTCTTTATTGTGCTTATCAGTCAGATGTCAATCACCTTGCTTTTACTGATTTACTTTTATATCTGTTCATTGCTGAGAATCCACAGAGCTACACAATGACACATTGTTTCTGTTTGCTGTTTTATTGCCTTCAACCTGTTTTTATGCCTCCTGATAGTTATGTGGGATACATGGTGCTGTTTTACAACAGCTTTCCAGCGTTTACAGGGTTTTTTATTCAACAAAGGCAATTTATGACTGTTATATAAGATAAAGCACTGGAAAGCTTGGATATGGTTTTCAAGTTTGCTACACAACTGCAGAGGTGTGACTTGTCACTTTATTGCAACTTTATTGCAATCTTGTCACAACAGGGCATCCATTGTCCACTTTCTTCTTTTTATTTCTACCAATAGCTATTTTATTTTCTCATGCCACTCATTAAATGTATTCAAAATGCAAAAGTAAAGTCTTACCTTTTCATTTTACTTCAAGGCTGCATGGCTGAAAGCATTTTGTGTATGTAATGACAAGGTAAAGCTTGGCAGATCACAGGATAAGGCACTGAATGATGCAGTGATCACCAAACAAAAGCACATAACTTCTCATTCAGCCTCCTCACTCACCACCCTCAGGAGGACGTCATCGGGCACATTTCTCTTGTGTTTGCAGACAGCGTAGGCAGAGGAGTGGCTGAAGATGACTGGGGCTTTGGTCATGTCCAGCACTTGGTTCATTACTTTTTCGGTCACATGAGCCAGGTCAACCAGCATCCCAAGACGGTTCATTTCCATAATCAGTTGCTGTGGGGGGCAAGCAGCAGTTAGAATCATTTTAAAACATCTGTTAAATCACAGATTCCTTAATATTTTTCTAATGTTGAAAAGTATAAATATACTGGTTCAGTAATTAAATCATGTTTTATTGTTCTATAACTATCATCATGATTATCATTATGATGATGATCATCAAACCTTTACCCTCCTCACATGGCCACAGCCCTCTGTTCAGTATTCCTTTCAATTTTTCAATTCATAGGACACTGGTCTATCTATCTATCTACAATCTATTGACAATGTTGAGAATTTTAAGCATGTAATAAGAAATCTGTGATTTGCCACATATTAAAAATAACTTTCTCACCCCTGTTTATTGACTGACCTTGCCAAAGGAAGACAGGCCGTCATGCTCAGATGGCTCTGATCCGGTGTCGACGCGCCAGTTGTCTGCCCTAACAGGAGAAACCACTTTTCAACATGAGTAACAGGTGTAAAAGGTTAGATTTTGCTTCTTAGATCTACAGCAACCAGCCATCACATTTATGGCCTGCAAACACACTTAATTTCCTATTTCTCCGTTTTCAATTTGATTCCCCAGTGAATTTGCAGTGGCCAAATGCTTAGCAAAGTGCAGTTATTTCAAGTAAACAGCACAGTATGCATGAATACACACATATCAAACAAGCAAACAAATGAATGGGTAAGTAAACATATAATTACATTCCAGAGGGGTCAATGGTAACAATGTGTCAGTTAAGTGGAAGTTAATCCGGTTCATCAGGAAGTGAGTACCATTGTGGAGGAAAAAACAGCTGAATCAGTTATGCCATGCTGGTGAGTAATCATGGTACAAAGGCATCAGTGGTTACTGCGCCAAACCACTTCTTTCCAGTGAACCTGATATTAATTACACTGGCCAGCAGGAATCCCCGGACTCTCCACAACACAGCTGCAACAAGTTTAGTGTGACCATGAATCTGCAGGTAGATCATCACACACATGTGGCCGGGCTGCTTTTTGCTTTTCCGCAGCATCATATTTCTACTGCATGGACCATTTGAGAGAGAAACATTACACTGATGTGGAGCATCTAAGGACAGAGTTAGGGTTAGGTGGGGTAATGAGTCATTCTTATGTCAGACAACAAGTGGTAGCAGCTTGTGTGTGTGTGTTGTGTGTCTGACAATGCTGCCTCCTACCAGGGTGTGTTGCAGGAGTGTGTGAGGGTGAGGTAGCGGACGCCTAGCTGGTACATGATGCGCAGGGTGCCCAGACTGCTGTCAATGGAGTGACCTCCCTCCACCCCAATCAGACTGGCTGTCTTGTTTTTGTTGAAGGCCTCCATGATGTCTAGTGCAGAGAGATGAGAAATGAGGGTGATGCTTCCAACCTTAAATCTGGGTATGAAAGGTGAAGGACAGTTTGTTTGTTTGTTTGTTTTCAGTTCCCTTTATGCTTTCTTCACTGTTGATTGTTTTCCAGAATATATTTGCTGATTTTCCTTTATCCCTAGGTGTTTTTCAAAATAAATATTTTGAAACAGTCTATATACTGAAAGTTACATGCAATAAGGGAGGCAGCAGGAATTTAAAGGTGCACTGTGCAAAATTGCCATAAGTGGATTGAAGTAAGGACCTTTTAGTGTCAGCAGGTTTTAAAA
>OMKZ01008791.1:2100-15890 GCA_900302535.1 Neoniphon sammara | reverse complement strand
GTTCTCTCTCTTTTTCTCATCTTTTTTTTAAAGAGTCAGGAAGGAGAGAAGTCTAATTTTACTTAAGTTATCCAATGAAGAGAAATATCCTCCCCTCCTCACAGCAATATCTTTGTACTCCCTCATGCTACAATGCTACATGTAATGTAAACATAATCTCTTCCTGTCTGCATAAAGCGAGGAAAGCGAGTTCAAATGTGAAACATGAACTCGTGAGATTTCCGTGTAGTATGTAGGCTACACAAATGCAGCCTATCCCCCTAATTTCCTGTTTATGATCTAACGTAAGCTGACCTTAAGCTAGCACAATGAATGAGTGAATCAATCAGTCAGCATTAGACTAGCCAACACAGTGGCCGACAGTTCAGGCAATGTGAGCTTGCTGTCCTGGAAAGGTGGACATTATTTTTCCCTCCTTGAGATCAAGGACAAAAATATAAAGAATAGAATAGTAGGCCTAATTCTAATCTGAAGCACCTAATAAAACAACATGCTACAAAGCTATTTGCAAAAGCTTTTTTTGTTTGTTTTTGATAGCCAATAATATTCCAAAATTATAGCCAAGCAGGACTACTGGACACTTATGTTAATTTGCAGTGTATTTAGATGATATAGCAGTTTTGTTTTGTTTTTTGAAGCGGGATTTATTCAGTAGTATTAATTTGTGTTTGACAAAACCCAACGAAAGTTATCCACAGATGCTAATGGGTGTCACACAGGTTTAATTGCCTGCAGCTGTCAAAGCTTCTCGGACGCTGCACGTTCTGCAGATAGGCTATAATAGAAGCAACTACAAACACAAGAGCTACATGTTTACATTTCAAATCAATCACGCAAAGTGCAACATGAAAAATCCAGTTTAAAAAGCATTGAAATCACTCGCTCCGAGCCCCAGACAAGTCAGCCTCATGAGTCAGCAATGCAGACAGAGAAAGTTATTCAAATCTTACCTTATAGCTGTTTCACTACAACTTCGAACTGAAGGTCAGAGACAAAGTAATCCGAGTAATCCATCAAGAGGTTTGGCAAAATACATTCCTCGTTTCCAATAATTTTTTTATTTTTTATTTTTTTGTACTTTAAGTTTCAAGTGATGTCCCAGTGTAGAGGAAGAAAAATAGGTTTCTTTATTTATTTATTAAAGATAATTTTCTTGGCATTTCTGCTTTATTTGACAGTGACAGTGGAGATAGACAAGAGGAGCAAAGGATGTGGGTCAGAATTGAACCTGCGCCCCCGCAGTCACATGGTACACACACTACACGGTGAGCTACCAGAGCTCCCTGGGTTTGTTTATTCATAAATGGAGTTTGTGCTTGTGGCCCCATCTAGCAGTCAAAATTTGCTTAGTGTAGCTTTAGTAAGATATTTAAAGCAGACATTTAAAAGTAACGGAAAATTACTTTTCGTAGTAACTAATTACTTTTATATGCAGTAAGTGGTAAAGTAATTTAGTTACTTTTGTTACTACTATTTCAGTTACAGTCTTCTGCTTTCAAATACTCTAAAACTAGCGTATATACAAAATTGTGGTAAAGCACATCAAAAAATTAAAGCAAAAACAGCTCTACAGTCAAGTAAGCCTGTGACTTTTGTCCCCCAACACTGATTAGACTGTGGTTATCTGGAAGCTAATACAAGGAAGCCGAACAAAGTCATGTTAAGTCACATGGCAACATGAGCAACTGAAAAAGTGAGTCCTGGTTGAAAAAAAAAAGTGAGTATCCAACTTACCTTTTCATTAACAAGTATGAAATCGCACATACCCACAGCGCACTTGTACTGCACGTGTACGCGTAACATTTTGCTATGGAAATAGGTGCGGGCAAGACAGGCAGCGATAGATTGGCAAGGAAGATGTGGTGAGCATTACCAGCGGTGAGTTTGAAGATCTGACAGTTTGAAGTCATGCTGCAGTGCTGGGTAGATGTGGATTATTTAACGTAACAGGGCCAAAGATATGAGTTGTACTTATCGCACGAACATGTACAGTAATAAGGGTAGCCGGGGGACCGGGAAGTAGTGATTATGTTCCAGGAATTAATTACATCCTAAAAGTGGAATGAGAAAAACCTGGCAAACTACATGGCATGTCCTTACCTCTGTAACGCAATTTGTTATACGATTTGTTGTCCTCTGTTGCACGCGTCGTGCATCCTACTAAGTGTCCCACTTAAGCGTCCCTGCTAAGTGTCCCAGCTAAGTGTTCCCTACTAACTGCCCCCACCAAATGTCCATGAGTGAGTGACCACACCTTGCCACGCATAGACCACGGCTGCAAGTTCTTCTGCGCCGTGGAAAAAGTAGATAAAGAATGAATAGATTCAACTCACGTTTGGCCCACAGCTTGATGGTCCTCAAAGTGAGCCTGAAGTTCTCCAAATTGGGCACCAGGCTGAGGATCTCATCTGTAACTCTGCAGCCTGCAAAGGACATGAATTAATAAAAAATATAGTTAAATTTAATATAATATATAGGCTTACACATCACAGGCCTTATGGTCACAACAAGAAAGGCATTGCACAAATAGACAGAATAATACTTTCCCTGCATCAGAGAGACACAACTGACTACTTGGAGCGCTCAGACTTCTGAGTAGTCATTTTGGTTAACCAGATGGCTTTACAAACCATTAAGACTCCTTATGCTGTGGATGTCCAAGTTCTGCAGTAGCCTGTCGTCCTGAAGACTCAGCTTTTCGGGAATCACCGGCAGTTGTAACTGTACAAACAGTATGTCCATCTAAAACAAATAAAATAAAAAAATAAAAATAAAATTAAACACTCAAAAACCCAACATTTACTAAGATTAATATTGTTTAAGCACGAGTAACCAAAATTGTTAAGGCATAGATATGATAATTTTTTTTTACTTACTTTTTTTTTTTTTTTTTTTACTTAAACTTCAAAGTACCTCAATTCCATCAAAGCATAGCTTGATGACTGGAACAAATGCCTCCTCCACAGCCTAGAGACAGTGTGAACAACAACAACATCAATCACTTACACTAGGAGGAAAATCTCCGAAGAACTGTATGCACTGAATAATGTATGTTACTCACTCTGAGGTCTTCAACCTCTTCTTGCTCTTTCAGCATCTCGTAGAAAGAAGTGAAAAAGTCTCTTCTCTCCACATATCGAGGTGCCACACAAAGGGCGTCAATATCAGAACCTGTCAGAGGAGCAGAGATTCATATTAGTGTAAAATTCATATTTAAATATACAGGTGTGTTTTAAACTAATATCTCAGCCACAGTCATTCAGTGGGGCAGCCCACCACTAAGAGCCCATACCAACAGACAGTCCTTGTGAAATTGTTACAAGCAAAAGGCCTGAGAAAAGCTGTAGTAACTCATAAGGGACAAGCATTTGGCAACTGTCAGGAAATACGAACGTCTTCCTCTTTTTAGGTGAATCAAACTGGAAATTACCTTTTGTGTGTACACCCAAACGATAGGAGCCGAATACAAAGAGCTGGCCTCCAACCTCTTCAGTAAGTGATGAGGGTAAGCCCTAAAATAAAGTGATTAAATTATTTTTTTATTAAAAACATCATTATATAGGTGCGATAACATGTTTTTTGGGATCATATAGACAATTACTCTTAAAACCGATGAAGCAGCTATAGAAGATTCAATAAGCTCCTACCTGCTGTTGACAGATCTCTTTGATCCACTCCTTTACCAGAGTGTTCAATTTGCCCAGCACAGTTATCCTAAAAAACAGTAAAAGAAAAACAAAATAAAAATGATCTCATATGAGGAAATTGTCGTTGTTCCAGTGATTGAATGGTTGGGCCTCAAAACCACATTGTAACCATTTTTTATTTGGCTGTATGTCACCTAGTAGTACAGTTTTGATTACAACCTTAAACCAATGCAAATAGAAAAAGAATGTCTCTTCATTCTAGATATACTCATATACTGATCCTATTTCAGTCAGATTTTGTTCACTTTTGAAGTTCTTAATAATGCCTGGTTCACAGCTGTAAATCAGAAAATCACCGATGTTGTGTTATAATTATGAGAAAGTAAGCTATGGAAGTCCCAGTCAAAGAAAACTTGACTGTCCTGCAGTGTGTCATACCTGTGGAGCATGTCCATCTCATCCTCAAAAACACCAGAGGCTCTCAGGGTGTCTGTGAGCTTCTGGGTCTGGTGGAAATCAGCCTCCTGAGGCAGAGCCAAACAGATGGGAGCAGTGACTCCATAGTTCTTGGTGGTCTGCTGGGCTGCTGTAGCTCGGTTGGTGTTTGAACTGCAAAAAGTT
Source organism: Neoniphon sammara (assembly GCA_900302535.1). Lineage (NCBI taxonomy): Eukaryota > Metazoa > Chordata > Actinopteri > Holocentriformes > Holocentridae > Neoniphon > Neoniphon sammara. The sequence continues at coordinate 11,622 of OMKZ01008791.1, read as the reverse complement.
CAAGTTTTCAGTGTACTGTATTTGAATGATGCACGTTGGAGACATACTAACAATCAAGCGCTCAAACGCATATGGCAATTTCAAACCCAACAAAAATGGTTGTGGAGAGTACGGGAGTGACTTGTGCTTCAAAACAAAACCAAATTTTACCCTGACAGTGATATATACCATACAGTCTATGATATATACTGACAGCTGACAGCATCAGTGTCCGCCTCCTATCTTGTTTGCACCAACTACACATCATCAGTACCGCGTTCAAAGCGCGGTATTGCCAAATTTGCAAAGACGTCAGGAGTCATAATTCATGTTAAATGGTAGGAGTTTAATAAGTACCAAAAGTAAATCAGCAAGCAAGCAGAAGGTAGAGACTGGCTAAGATAAGGCAACTACTTCATGCACTTGACACTTGACTGCTCAGCTGTGTTGGTAAACACTACAGTTCAATACGGGAAATAACATTTGTTTTCATCTTTGTTTTGCTTATATCAGAGTTGGTTAAGTAAACTGGCTTAACAGGGAGGGAGCTTGATAAAAACGCGTTTCGCGCACGAAATTCAAAAAATGCCAAGGCAAATTTGCTCGGGCTCTGCGGGGATTGAGAGATGCCCTGTGGCTGTCCTGCTCCCAGTGTCATCTCCTGAACTCTTGACAGAAGCTAAACAAAGGTGCTTACTAAGGCATTGCGCCAGGAATCAGCCGGTCCGTTTGCTTTTTGTTGTAGATGTCCTCTTCTCAATCAAAAAATCTCGCTGAATTAGTGCAGTACTTCTCCACGCGGGCGATTGTGCGTCTCTGTCTCCCTTGACCACGGCCTGTGTATTTTACAATGTGTCATCATATTCGGATGGAATTCGGATGGTGATTTTTTGAGTTTGTCTTTTAATGCGGCCTTCACGGCACATCAGAAAAATTGGACGGCCTTGACAAACTAAAGCGCTCATGTCTTTAACTCGTCGGGACGCCCTCATCCACGGTTAATTATAGTAATGAACTTGAACCCAAGCGAATTACCTGTCGATTTTGCTGTATTTCATTATCAGGATTGATTGTTTTACTGTGAATATCACTGCGATTAGGGATTTTTGTTGTTTTGACTGTTGACATTGACGGATTTAGCACTTGTGCTGACATAGTTAAGAGATAGTGTTGACACACGAAAATTTGGCGCCAAGTGGTAGATACTGGATTGGTAAAAATCCCTATCTTGCTGCACTAGGAGGCTGAAGAGAACTGTTGCTCGGTTTAGTCCGTTTTAACGAGGAATTCGAGGTTATTGAACGCAGCATAGAGAGCTATGGTTACAAAGATGCTAAAAACGAAAGTGGACATGCTGCTGTTATTTGTTTTGACTGACAGCTCTGAAGTAGGAGTGTCTTTCGAATCTTTTAACAGCTATCGACTATTTCGATCAAAAGTCAGCTGAACATAGTCTCACAAGCAAATGACAAGTAGCTGTTTGTCTAAAAAAGGCTTAAATGAACTTAGGCTTTTTTGCGGCTTTTTTTGTTCCAAACAAACGAGGGGCTCAGTCCATTCCAGTCACATAATAACTTCAGGATGCTCCATGTAAGCCCAGTTTCTCTGAATTCATAGTGAGTTATCTCCAGCTTATTGGTAACCAGTGTCTATCAGTGTCTCTGTCTGTTATAAATTTGGAATAAACAAACTCCTAAATAGTCATAACATAAAATCATGGGAAGCCACAACTGGCAAATGACTCATTGATTGATTGATTTATTTTTTTCTTTTAAGTAAGCAAATAAAGCTTCTTGTTTTTCAGTGAGTAAAAGATGATGAACTACAAGATGAATTGTGGCTGCCCACATTAGGAAATGTCCTGAACACAAATCACTTTTGTTTTTTTCTTTTGGAACACAGTGTTTTACAGCTATTTTTCTCCATTTCCATTATCTTCACATCCTAATTGTGCCAATGTAGCTGAAAAATTGATGCGTAAATATTGATGCAAAGTGTCACATCACATGGAGAACAAGTGGGCCTTCAGTACATTTCCAGCAGTCTGTATCTGATAGCTTAAATTTCATCTAACCATGTGTCACCCTGTTCTCTGTTTTCAGTCTGCAGGGTTATCAGGAAAAGAAGACCCCACACAGCCGGCCTCCAAAGCACCGATGAAGAGCACAGGCAGGAGTTACTATCATGGAAACTGCACAGGGGACAGAGGAAAGCCTGCAACAGGTGAAAACATGTCATTTTAAACAGCATCAACTTAAATATAGACTCACTGGCTGTACGTCAAAAGACTGGGACTTCATCAGGCTGTGTTTTGTTGTCTTCCAAGGTTGAGTCCAGTCCAGTGATCTCGCTGTCTGACCCTGTGAATGGATGAGACAGCGACCCTGTGTGGAAAGGCCTAGGAACCACACATCTGTCCTTATTGCACACTGGTGTGCATGTCTGGTTCTGGCTGCTTATTCGTAATCATATGATCAGAAACATTTCAAAGTATGACATTTTTATTTCAAGATGAGGATGAGATATTGCTGTTTTAAGGGGCAGTGTTTGGGGCACAATACATTCACAATGGAAGATTTTTCTTTACCTTCATAGTAACTATTACATTATTTCAACTATTACTTTCAAAACATTCTTTTGTAGCTTTATGCTCAAGCACACAAACATCGTAACAACTCCTTCATAATATAAGAAGACAAATAAAATATTTTTTGTAAGGCAAAATGGGTTATAAGATTCTTGTTGTGTCTGTTTTCATGTAATACACATATTTTAACATAATGACAAGTGGGCCTGTGGCCCACAAAATCAGTCACATACTGCGACTGACATGATACTCTGTTTGAACTTGAAATAAACTTTCTGCTGTGACCGTATTTAAGTTTTGTTATTTGGACCTCAATCCTGATGTACTGAGTGTGCATGAACCACCATGAATATGCATTTTGAGCCATTAATATACTACGCATACATCAAACAGGGGCATGTGATGGAAAAAGAAGATTATACTGGTGCATTTCATAGGATTTCATGCTTTTAACAGTGCGTTTGCTCTGTTGTCTTGTACTGCATTTAAATCAAATCACAGTTCACAATTCTGTCCTTGTGTATGAGGAATTCACCAGATGCTACAAGGGGGTTCAAGCAAAGACACATCAACCTGCCCTGTTCAGATACAGTCTGTGTGTATATCCAGTACACTACCACCCCCTTGTGGCTGATGATACCTGTGTGGCGACAAACCAAACCAGGTACTTCTAAATACTTTACAAAGACAACTGGACTTTGTTGAGGTCCAGTTGACTTTGTAAAGCACTTAGAAGTACCATGACCTGGATGAACAAGAATCTTCACAGACAAACCAGCAGGGTTTCCAAAAGGTTTTTGTCAATACCTTTTTTCTGTCTGTGGCCTTGTGCTAAGAGGTGGGGTGAGGGTTAAGCAGTAAACTATGCCACCTTCAGTCAATTAATGTTTGTAAAGCAGTATTTGGTGAAAACAATGTTATTCCTAAGGGAAAAAACTCATTTTTATTAATAAACTGGATTGAGCTGAGGAGGGAAATGGTTAATTAATAATCATAAATTAAACAGTCTTTTATGAAAAAGTAGAAAAATACCAAAAAAAATAAAAATAAAAATACAACACAATACAAAACACAGGATCCTCTAAGTATGGTGCTATGAAAAGTGCTATGGGAGTGGTTTTGATAATGATTAGTGATAGTGCTAGTAGTGTAAAATGATGTAAAATGTAAAAAAAAAAAAAAAATCGACATTCCACAGTTTATTTTCAATTCAGTGAGTAATCATAATTACTGATCAAAACTTTTAAGGTTTACATAAGATTGTTTATATGACATACATTGTTAAAATGTGTAAATGTCCACGTTATTTTAGAGGACTAAGTGTACTGATCTGCTAAGTCCCCCTTTTACCAGCTGACTGAGCGCTTTCATTTGAAATGCCCACCCTTGTTCATATGGTCTGCTCACACACACCCAGTGAAGATTCCGACCTGGGAGCTTGACCTGCAAAGCATTTCACTGATGCTGCTTGAGAAAGAAAAAGACAACAGTCTCGACTGTCCCAGGAGGAAAAAAAAGAAAAGAAAGAAAAACATCATGGCTTTCCATTCCAAAATCGTAACTCACAACCAACCTGAACACAAGCTGGCTTCTTCCCCCCTTCCCTTCTTCCCTCTTTGGTTTCTTTCTTCTTCTTTCCCTCACTGTTTCCGTCCGTGTGACTTTCCTCTCATAAGTCAAAACATTAATAGAAGTTTCCCCCGTGTTCATTTAAGCCTTTGTGTGAATCTATGAGTATGACTCACGTATTAAGTGTCACATATGTTTGAATGATCTGATATCTGAATAACACTTCCTGCTTGGGATCCTCTTCTATAAACAGTATATGATTATGAATCACAAAATGGAAGTATTTCCTCTGCCATCTAAAAGGCTGATATGACAATAAATACATTTGTACTAAGGGAGTGTTATTGGGACAGGTACAGATGCAGTAAAGGACTTTAAAAACACCTTTTTATGCAGTTTATGGAGCATTTTTAAACACCCATTAAGACTGAGACCAGTGGCCTGGAATTCATGTCATTCACAATCCCTGTCACATATCTGTACCCACATTTATCAAACAGGAGTGCAGACATGAGATAAGTTTAGCCTATCACAACGCAATTAATATGACTGCCAAGGGGACTAAACCAGCAAGTGTGCGTGCATCTGTGTATGTGTCTGTGTGTGTGTGTGTCAGTTTCTGGATGGGTGCATGGCGGTGTGTGTCTCTGCTGGTATGCCAACCATCCCATCCCTCTTTGTCCACTTCTCAAAATAACCCCCCACCCCAGCAGCAGCTGAGACAAAGCTTCAGACAGCCAGACCCCACTGAACGGAAAGAGCGAAAGAAGGAGGGATAGAGAGGGAGAGACAGAGATTACATGTGTGTCTGTGTGGGCGTGTGAGGGCTGTTGAGCGAGGGAGGAGAGCGAGAGAGTTGAATCAAAAAACACATCCCCAGGGAGGATATTAGGTGGTCCCATATAATCTGCCACCGGTGTTTGAATGCTAGGATATTCAGTAACTCACTTTCATGTGAAACTGAATGTGCCAAATGAGGCAGAGAGCTACACCGAGGACATTTTTTCACACTGCAGGGTTTCAGCAGCACCACACAGCCTTTGATTTGCATGCCGGTGGGTAAAGTGAATAGATGATGCTCTCCCCTCCCTAAAAAAAAAAAAAAAAAAAAAACACTTTCAAAGTGCCCTTGAGCAAGGCATTTGACCCCCAGCTGCTCCAATGGAGCTGCTCAGTGGCCAACAGTAGCACACTGTGGTTGCACTATGAAGTTAAAGATTGTGAAGCAAAGTCTTGCTGGGAAAGAGCAAGCATGGACAGCTGTTTTTCCCTGGACAAATAAAGCTTAAAAGAGAGTTTGGTGAGATTACCTATAAATGTAGATATGGCCTATTGTATATGATGTATTCCTATATAGGAAATGGCCTTATATGTCATAAATGTCCATACTAAATACATATATATGACATGTATTTGACTTTGGCACATGCGTCTTCCCCAGCATTTTTTTTTTGGTCACCAGCTGTCACTGTTGTATACATATGTTGCAGCTATGGGTGCACATTTATGGTTATATAAGGACTATATATAGTTTTCATATACAAGTTGCACATACTCACATGTTCAACATATATCACATTCAGAGAGGGGTGTATGTTATGTAGCCTGCTGATGGAACATACAGTATATGACAACATTTCTGTGGTATAGGGGCATACATGTTCATATGATTTCCATATGGGTAGGTGGTGTAAAAACGCCTTGTCACTGAAATAAGTACCTGCTGGTGTCATGACTGTAAGCAGGCCAGTGCCATTAGTCATCCAACACTTGAGCACGCTTTAGTGTGCAGCCAAAAGCAGCCGTAGCATGTATCCGGTCATTCCTGGCTGACGGCTGGTGCGTGGGCGGGGGAGGTGGGGGGCACAGGGACAAGAGGGCAACTGGAGGGCAGGGGTGGGGTGAATTTGGAAACATGGAGAAGGGTTGAGCCCCCGTTGCGTAATTCCAAACCCTCGCACCCCCATTACGGCTCAGAAAACAGTTGTATAGATCCATTTCCATTTCCAGCTCTCTCTCTCTCTCTCTCCCTCCCTCTTTTCCTGTAAGCCTCAGGATCATTTCTGCACCATTATAGCTTTCATGGAGGATATGTGAGTCATACCTGGGTAACGTGATAATTGGTTTGGTGAATTTTTCCATGACGGAAATACACAGAGTTCAACATTTATCATTTATACCCATACGTTTTGTTTGCAATTTGTTTCTTATTTTTGCATGGATATCATAGCCTAGGTGTCCTGTTTTATGTTTTTGCCACTGTAGTATATGAGGTATATGTGTTTATCTGATGGGGTTGAGGACAATGAAAATATACTATGCACTACATACCAAGGGCTGAGCTAAAAACCACAGACTCCTATCCAAACCACATATTTTTAGATCACCAATGAATCAAATATGATAATCTACTTTACATTTTTATTAGCTTGTCATAATGGTAGATTTGTGATTTTTATGTTTTTGGCTGCCTGACTGTCTGTGACTGCAGACTCAGCCAGATGTGATGCGCGTGCACACATTGCACAGACGCTTGCTCTCTCACACAATGTGACTTTTGTCACAAGTCCAGGTGTAAAGTGTATTCAGAGTTGCTCTCTCTCCCTCACACACACACACATACACATGCATACACACTGCTCCCTTATGAATAGTCCAGCCCAGGGGATCTCGTTACAAACAGCGTCCCATCTGCACTCCTGGCCCATACAGCAGACACAAACAAGTCCCCTTCACATCCCCTACCTTCTCCATAATAACTATCTCAGTTCTCTTAGCTCCACTCTGTCGCATCCCCTGGGCCAGTTTTTCCACAAAACATCTTTAGATTCATGATCATAGCTGGCTTATTCATGATGATGTTTTGAATTGCACAATAAATCTCGCAGTTCCAAACTATTTTTGGTGATAGTGCATTTTTTTTTCCATACAGTGGAATGCGGAAGTCCCCAGTGTCTTTGTCATGTAAAAAAGCTAAAAATAAAAAGGTTTCATACATCTAAGGGAATTTTCTCCAAGCATGTGATCCTTCTACTAAAGGTAAAACATGACAGTCACTAAAATTAGACTCCTGGGATTTTCACCAAACAGTCGTAATATTTTACATTTTACACAGATTTTACACTGCATTAAAGGAGGGATTTTGAGATCCATCCAGACTTTCTTTAAAGGTGTGTGAGAATTTTGTTAGATTATCTAGTCATCCTTTTTGTTTTGACCAATAAGAAAAAAAAATGAATTTAGCAATAAGTTGCTCTATGAAAATATTTATTTTTACATAAGTACAATGGGCTATTTGAGCCATATCAAATGCAATATATATTGCATATGAAATGTATTTCTTTCAACTGAAAGTGTTTAACAGTTGTAAATACTATTTTTGCATTATTTTGCAACTCTTGACATTGGTTTGTATAGAAAGTGGGTATAGGAAAAGACATGGAGTGACATTTTGAACCCCTCCCCCCAAATACGCTCTTATGCCCATTCTTTGAGATTTATTCCAACTACAGATCCAGGATGTGCCAGTGATGTCCCACCATTGACTGTCATTACAGGATGCACACAATGACACAGCAGCAGGGGACCCGTTTCAGAAAAAAAAGCTGCCTTTCATGCTATAACGCTGACCCACATACAGTCCATGTACGCATCGCTGCCTCCAGTAATTTCACCAACGCGGCTGAAGCAGTCTTTAGAGGGGCATCCCTTTGTACAGTAAATGACTGTGACTGCCGCCGTGGAGAAACCTCAACTGAGGAGCAGACACCGTGCCACTTTGTAACTGGGTCCAGCTTTACAAATCCTGAAGAAAGTAATGATGTATTTAGTGATACAGACATGTCTTTTTTTGTATTACACGTGAGGTTCTGAATTGACCTATTTTTTTCTGAATTCACTTAAATTTATGGTGAGAGTAGATACACACTCAGGAGGTAAAAACTACACAATGAGAGTGATTCCAAGGTAGAAACATTCTGTAAATGCAAAGATAACTCCTTCAAACATTGGATATTGCATATTAGCAGAAGTGTTGATATTATTCTTATACAAGACAATGACTACAAGAAGGTATTCACACTCATTTCACAGCCCCTCTTTCTCCCTCTCTTGCTGGCAAAAAGAAAAAGCCAGGTGAAGAAGACTGAAAGCAACACACTCCAGCACCCTGACAACAACTCCCCCTTGATAATTGACTGCTGGACAGTATGTTAAATTCTCCTCTCAGAGGAGAATCTCTATGACAACGACACACAGAGTAATTAGAGAGTCAGAGGAACGGATGAGAGCCTGGCTGACTGAATTGCTTGTCCCTAGCCCTCCTAATTGAGCGTCTAGACTGATCATGGATGAACTCAGAGTCAAGTACACAATCTTTATCTGTTGTTTTTGGGAAAGTGAAAAACATCCAACAAGCACCCAGCCAACTGCGACCAAGAGAAAATGACAGTAGAATTATCATGTGATCAAAAAGTGTACAAACCAAATATTGCATTGCATGGTATCCTTTCCCTTTTCTTATCATAGCAGATGGAGTAAATGGCATAGACAGAAAGTGACACAGTTTTTTTTTTTATCAAGCGCCCCTTTTGTATTAGAAAAAGAAAAAGATGCAGTTGTGATGAAGCTTTATTCATGCATTCACTTTTGCAAGACTTCTATGAATACAATAATGAAGACTTGATGCTGTGTTGGATTTGTTTATGCAAAATAGTCAGTATTCCTTTGCTTTTGACACATTCACAGCATAAGTCAAGTCTTACCAAATTCATCCCAAAGTGCTTTACAAAGCAACAATGCCCATAATACAGACTACACTGAAATAACAAATACATCACACATTTTCCAGTGAGTTTTGTGCAAAGATGAATGTAAATTCTTCACATTAGGAGCAGATGAAGATCAAGATGAAGGCTGACATTCGCCTCCTTCAACGCATGCAGCTGCGGTTGCACAGCACAGGGCACATCTGTTCACACCCGGCTCGAACTAGTAATCTGCATCTTATTATGTCCAGCCAGGCAGTCATTCTGAGCTGAGGCGATATGGAAAGCAGAGGGCGAGTTTAGCAACATATAAGTGGTGGATTATAAGTTACTTTGTCGGCCCTGTCATTTCAGACCCACACCCTGCACAAGCTGCTACTGCACCCACCCATCATGCATTCGCCCAGTTTGAAAAGGGCAAGTGTACTTACACAAAGAGACTCTCTCTCTCTCTCTCTCTCTCTCTCTCTCTCTCTCTCTCTCTCTCTCTCACACACACACACACACACACACACACACACACACACACACACACCACAATGTACAGTATAGACCCTCTTTTTTAATTATCTCTTTTTAAAGACTCCATCCACCAACCCCCAACCCACCCTTTCCCAGCCG
>OMKZ01008785.1:1550-15264 GCA_900302535.1 Neoniphon sammara | reverse complement strand
CAGCATTCCACCTCCTTCGGTCTCACACACTGTTTCTCTGGCTAGTGTGCGTATATCTGTGTGCGTGTGTGTGTGTGTGTGTGTGTGTGTGAGACATGGGTTATTTTGAGACAGTTGGCACTTAGTAAAGCTGCAGGTGCTAGAAAACAGATACAGTTAAAGGGTGAGAGAGAGGTGAGAGCAAAAAAAAAAAAAAAGATTCCCTGCACATAAGCACATGTGTAATCACACATGAGCACACATTTTCACCAACATGCAGCACAAATAATAAATGTAAAGGGCTTTATGTGCAAATAATTACAACAAATACAAAGGGTTTAAAAAGCAAGCTCAGATAATTGTGTTCTCATAAATGCGTAACCAAAAGGTCTAAAAAGATCAATACACACATAGAAACACTTACCAGGACGGTGCCAGTGAGTCCCTCCAGCAGGTCCAGTAGCTTCCTGCCGTCCCTCAGGTCAGAAAACATGTCCTTGATGGGCGTCTTCCCCGTCTGATTGGATTAAACAACACAAGCGGTGGTTGGCATGGTTGTGTCTACAAGTTGCAGCCAAGATCAAGGCTGCAGAAAACGGCTGCAGCTCCTCTCAGCAACGGTTATCAATCAACACTCCAATCAACTAACAAGCCACAGGAAATTTGGATATTTATATGTCAGAGTATCAGAGATTGGATATTAACAATCAAAAAACACCATAATCAGCCCAAACGCCACAGGAAATTTGGAAATTTACACAAGAATGTTTAGTCAAGACTGTTTTTTTTTTTGCAATCACTCAGCACTCTAATTAACTCTCACAGGATAGAAAATTTATGTCAACGTGGATTTGAGTCTCTCAAGAAGATAAAAGAAAAGCTGCATATAATTAAATAAAACGAGGACTGATATGGGAACTTGAACAGCCAAATGCAAAACAGCGGCATGAAACGCGATGTGACTACTTTTAACAGGAATGCTGGCAGGGATCGGAGAGTGTAAAATATAATAAACAAGAGGGAGAGAAAATTTGGCACGTCTTAACACCATTTTCATATCTCAGCAATAACCACTGAATAATTTGGAGCTATCAAAAGGGAGAGGAACAAAGACGGAGAGTGGGAGGAACAGCGTTAACAGCAACAGAAACTGAGGGTAAGTTGCCCAATCTGAGGAGGACACATATTTTTATGTAAGACCCACTGGCAAAATAAACTGAACATATTTAACATAATTCTGTTGATGGTTTGTTTATGGGAGTAATGAAAGACAGACAAAATAAGACCACACACATAAATCTACCAGAAATGGCAGAGAAATGGTTGTGCTTTATACAATGACAAAAAAGTATTTGAAAGTCAATTTATTCTACTATTCTGCAGGCCTTTCTTCCTCAGCATGTTAGCCTCTTTAGCCTGGGAAGCGACTTTTCAAGCACAACAATCAAGGTCTCCAGGGGAGGCTTTTAAATAGGAAATAGACAAAAAAAAATCTTCTGTTGGGACTGCAACAAACTGCACTTTAGTCCCGCCACTTCCACCACACCTCGCCATGTTCCAACCCATTTCAATAAAGGGTAGAAGTTTTAAAACCATTAACTCGGCTTTTAGGGCCTTGAGAATATGAGTCACTTTTGTAGTGCGCCCTAATTAGTCCAATAAAAGTCTGCCGTTCAGCTGAAGAGCAACTACACGTTTGACATTACCTTGGAGAACTGAGCATTTATCCATTTGGTGAATGTTTTCTTCTGTACTGCATCATGCTCATCTGTGGAAAAAAATAAAAAATGAGACAGACAGACAGACAGAGTGAGCAGGTGTATGAAAACTGTGCACCAGAACAGAACAGGCAGTGTTACGATGACACGGAGCAGCACGGTTAACATCGGTGCAAAACAGCTTGAAAGTCCATTTCCAAATGTTAATTTCAGGACGCCAACTGGCCGACTTCACTCAGGCTCTGACATCCTAGTATTTGTAGCTGCAGGGCTTATGGCTTAAAAGCATAATGATCACTGTGCCTGGGAACATCAGGAAATTACAGACCACATTCAAATAGGAACAAACAGGGTGTGCATGTATATGAACAAAATGTCAAAAGGTGTGTGATGTAAGAATTACATCACACAAGGTCTCTTAAAAGCATCTGGTACCCCCATCCACAATGTCACAATTTAAAAGTAAATAAAAAAGTAAATAAAAAGCGTTTTCATTTGCACGTGCGCACACGCACGCTTGCTCATTTATGATGTCCACCAAGCCTCTTGATTCCAACTGTACAAATATTTCACATTCTCTTCCCACTTGACTCCCTCTCTACTCCTCCTTTATTCTCTCCAACACAGCTCTCTAATAAGGCCTCATTGTGTGTCAGGCAAAGGGTCAGCTGCTTTGATGTGCCTCTTCAATGGCTGGCCTCTGTAATGGATCAGAGTAACCCACAAAAAGTCTTGGATCTCACTTATTAAAGTATGTCTTTGACTTTATCCTAGACTTCACTGTGCGGTCATTTAAAAGAATATGGAAGAAAACAAATTATTTCAGGAGTTATTTTTGTATCTGTTTCGTGAGTGAGGAATATATCCTGGGTGATGTATTGCAGAAAATTGGAGAAAATCACATGCACTGAGATAAATGTTTCATAAATCACAATTTTAGCTTGGATTGGGTCACGCAGACCGAGTTTGTGAGCAGGAAACTTCTATAAATGAGGCCCCTGAGGACCACAGGCTGATGCAAAGTGTCAACTGCCACTAAAAAGTAAGGAGCCCACTTATTTCCATATGCCTGTAATACATACCTAGGAATAGAGCAGAATAGCATAGAATAGAGTAGAATAGAACTTTATCAGTTCCGAGTGGAATTCATCTTGCACATAAAGAAAACCTGTAGTGTAAAAAAACAGAGATCTAAGGTGCTAGTTCAGCACCACTTCAACCTGGAACTGCAGCATTAGAAAGACATAATGTTATTCCTGAAATCCAACAAAGCTGACTGACCAAACTACATCAGAGAATCAGGTGAGACTGCAACAGGGATGCGCAAAAGTCTTTTTTTTTTCCAACTTCAACAAATTAGTCAGTGTGTTGTCCAAATAAGTCGACTAGCCGATTAGTCAATGATTAGTGATCTGATCAGTCTGTATTACACTGCACAGTCAGTATACTTAAGAATGCATTTCTTTGCTATCTTCATAATGAACACTTAATTTCTTCTTCAATTAAGAAAAATGGCAAAGAGAAATGTAAGACATCTTTCTGGTCTATGTCCACCTTTGTGCTCATGTTTCACACGGGCCTTCAGCCTCGGTCTGCTTCACAATTTGAGTGTGATAATAAGTTTCAGGAAATAAACAGCTTTCCACAATCTTTGTGAAATCGGTGGGATTTGGCAAGTTTGCCAGCACAATAAGGGTGAACAAGCTGTATGATATTTAAAAAAAATTTAAAAATCAATAATTATTCTGGCCTACCCGTGGCATCTAAAGTTTGAGCTGGTTAATTCTACGTGCCCATCCTGTGACCCGCTCAATAACCGGCTCATTGAGCTATCAGTCGATTTCAGTACTGAACACCTGAGGGACTGGGTTAAAATAAGGAAAACACAATCATGTCTACTTCCGCACACCGTGACTCAAGCCTAAGACTGTAAACTGAAGGTGGAGGAGCGTTAAATATGTGTTCATGTGTGTATATATGTGTGTGTGCGTGTGTGTGTCTATGTGTGCTTAAACAACCGCTGTCATTCAACCAGCCGCTGCGTAAAGCACCGTGAACTGAACAAAAGGTCAAAGGTTATGATCACCAGCCCCAGGGGTCGTCGGCTCCTTTTGTTTGGGGTGTGTGGAGTGTATGTTGTGTGTGTGTACAGCCGCTGGCTTGGAGAGCAGGGGCATAAAAACAAGAATGCAACCTAAGGGGAGGTGAGAGGGGAAGGTGAGGGGTTGGCGGGGTGAAGAGGTGAGAGGATGAGATAATAGCTGGCAGCAGAAGAGCAGGAGAGTCGGGGGAAGAGACACAAAAAACACCGCGCTGGGTGACTAGCGCGGTGTGTTTTTTCCAGTCCATTTGGGCAGAGCTTGTTTTAACGACTGCCAATTTTGTCGAACACGTGTGCTTACATGAAGCTTTGAAATGTGACTGTCAACTACGTTATACGGCCTGAGATTATTCTTCATAATAAAGCATCACAAAACAAGTAAAATGCGTGGTGATGTAAGTACGATGACATTTTTCCCTCTATTTTTGTGTCTTTTTTTGTGCAGCTGCCAAATTTTTTTGTAACAGCAGGGAAGGAACAAACGCAATTTCCATACCAATATGCTCTCTAGAAACGCCAGGAGGAACAGGGCAAGAAGATGACTCAAGAGAGAGGGAGCAGGTAAAAAGAAGCAATATAGACGTGAAGGAGAAAGTTACGTGGGTCCAGACAACTGAAGAGCTTGAAGTAGAGACAAAAGAAGAAGCTACAGAGGCTACATACAAGCAGTTGCATCCCTTTAATGTGATGCAGCCTTTATAACCAGGATGTCAGTCTTATATCATGATATTGAAATAATGAATATATCGCCCAGGCCAAAAAGCTAGATGACTGAATGGCTTGCAGCTGACCTGCACTTCTCTGCACCAGGTGTATTTAACATGTTGGGAACCATGACTCTGCAAATACCCTCCCTCCTGCAGGTCTGTTGAATGTTTTTCCACATAAATCTGAGTGATTCTTTCTTTCTTTAAAAATGGAAAAGGCAAAGAGTCACTGGCCAAAGGAGCTGAGGGATGAATGGGGAAGGATACAGGAGGCGGATGGCGGAGTGGCGGGATGGGAAAGTTGACAAAGGGTAGGGGCCATAACTGAGGCCCAATAACTGGTGGCAATCAATAACAGCGGATAGCCAGGGTGGTAAGACGTGTCCTGACAAGAGAGAAAGGGGGGAGGAGGAGAGAAAAACATAAAGAGAGGGCAAGAAAGAAGAGAAAGAAGCTGGCAGGAGTACTTAAAAATCAAATCCGCGTCTGGGGTGAGGAGGGAGGGAACACTACAGGTATGCTTTCAACACAATATCAATTTCCTTTTTATAAAAAAGGCCCATGTAGAGGCCCCCCTGTCCTTACAGCCGTATCAGCACCCTGCGTAGGGCCTCCCAGGCCCCTGAGGAGAGGGCCCCTGTGGGCTCAGGTCTCCTGGGCTCGCCACCCCACCACCTTCACAGGACAATACACCCGATTCATACACTCCGCCCTCCCTCAGTTCGTCCGCTGCTCCTACTCACCGCAGCACAGGAATGTCTTACTGCAGGACGGATCAAAGCAGCAGCAGACCGTGTGTGTGTGTGTGTGTGTGTGTGTGTAGAGAGAGAAAGTGAGAGACAGAAAACAACTACCCTTACAAGTGGGACACACACACACAACTGTACAGCTCATAAAAATACACCATTGCGTACTGGGTGCAGTCTTGTGTCACTTTACGTACGTCTATTTACATCTGTCTACATGAGTAATTACGCTGCCATTATGTAAACACACAGCTTAATGGGCCTACACTAAAATCGGCATGATATGGAGTAAATACACACACTAGTAGCAAGCAGGTTGTCAAATCAGCCACGGTCCTGTACTTATCTGTGTGTGATATGGCGAGCGGTATGTGTGGTATTCAACCCGACGACCTCACCTGAGGCACTTCAGGCTAAGGGGCTTGACAAGGTGAGTGCGCCCCTAATGAGACCAACTACACTCATTTAACATTATTATAACCGGAAGCTAGGGGTGGTATTTACTTTCTTTTACAACTATACCCCACTTTTACACTGACCTAAAAGCCTAGCACCATCCGGGACGAGAGCTCTATGTAAATGGATTCAGCAGCATTTTAGTCTGAACCCTGCAACAGTCCCGGGTCATTATCGGCTTCAGCACCGATCAGCCAAAGGTACAAACAGGTCACCCGCTAATTTGTGACCACTGGGGCAGAATGTGAGAGAAAACGCTGTGAATTCACTCAGGCTGTGGTACCAGTTAACCTGGAGGTGACATATGTACAGGGTTTCTCCTGTGTACATAGGTGTCACCCACTGTTTGTTCAGCTGATAGTGCAAGGTAAAAAAATAAAATAAGATAAAACATTAAATAAATACAGCCATCTTATCAACCTAAATCACAAAGCACGATTGTGACAGAAGAGTTTGACCCCTTCTGCCCAGGTACAAATCTCTACCCAAGAAGTTATGAATCAAAACCTCCTACACAACTCTGTCCAGTGAAAGCTGGGTGCACGTTTTTTTGTTTTTTTTTACAATCTATGGCTCACAGTTACTTTAAAATGCATGGTAATCTTATGGCTTTGTAACCTCACAACACGCCTCTCTAATCCCTTCGGTTCACTTTGATATGACACAGGTACGCAAAGCTGATAAATAAAGGGTGTGCTGCTGTGTGCAGCTTACTGATGTCTCGTTCTGTCATTTCTGTGTGCTACACTTGTTCAAAAAGTCATGCGGAGCTGCCAGTGTGCAGCAATGCCCAATGTAGCTTTAAAAAAACAACAATAAAAAAAAAAAAAACACAGCCTCAAAATACTGGATTCCTATAATGGGAAGTATTATTGAGGAAATCAATTGAGCATGGTTCACAGCGTACAGAGACTAAACTATAAATGTATAAATGCAATACAGAAAAATGTGACATGTGCTTTCACTCCACAAAGAATGGTACAGAGAGTGTATTGTTTGAGAACCAGCACTGTATTACAAGAGACAGTATTAAAAAGACTGCAGCTCTTCAAGTGAATCCTCACTAAAGGCAATAAGGCAATAACCTAGTATTGCTGGCAGGCTTTTAGTGGAAAACAAAGTTTATAGGTCACTTGGTCATATGATAGAGATATCTTATCAGCCCAGAAGAGGAAGTCGACTTCTGGAATAAGACCGCCAAAGGCACACTGCAGAACAAATACAGAACCTGGTCAAACAATCAACCACAATATTTCACATAGTTAAACCACATACACACGCCCCTTTAAAAAACCCAGAGGAGACATGACAGATAATACACACATATTCACAGACAGTCATGTACAGTAAATGTGCTGAGAGAGGAAAGTCTGTCTTCCTCAACAGCCAAACAGGAAGTAATGATTACATCAGGAAGAGAAATCCCACTGGTGTCTTCTCACAGCTCGCTGAGTACACACACTCAAACACACACGCACACACACACACCACATGGTTCCCAACCAGAGAAAATGTCAAGCTCCCTGATTTTTCCGTGAATTTCCATGACAAGAGCCAAGCTTTTCCATGACCTAAAATGTACATGCTCTCAGCCTGCTGGTGGTGCTTTCTGTCAACACAGAGGCTTCAGCTGCTGAGGAAGGCTCACAGAGATGAATCAATTCAAAAACAGCTGAGGCAATAAATCCACAGCAGAGAAACAACTGAAAAACACATTCGAATACGTTTGGTGTAAGTTTAATTTTCTATAAGGTGATCAGTCTAGCAAAGTCCCATGCAGTATCTGTTTGTATGATCCATTGGGAGCCTGTAAATTTTGGCAAGAGCATCGAAAAGACTGAGCAAAATAAACCTCAAACAAACCCCAAAACGTGACAGATCAAGGTGAAACTGTGAGAGAAAACACACGTGCTGTGCAAAAACCCATAAAATGAGGTAGCCTGGAACACAGCGCAGACGCTCATATAAACTATATGACCTCATTACAAATATAGGTTTTACCTCCCTCCTCACAGGTGGAGAGAGCCTGTGAACACATGGTGAAAGGAGGTGGGCGCTGAGGTGAAAATCAAACAAACTAGGAGGGTTTCCACGGCAGCACCACACATGTAAACACGAGCGCTCTGAGCTTAGACAAACAGAGATGTTTACAAGGTTTAGCCACACCACTGAGCAGCAACGGGCTTTTAGCCAAGCTATAGTTACAACTAAAACCCAACTTTTACTTGAGATTGTGACTGTTTTTTGTCTCAGTAGCTCTTTATAAATGTATGTTTGGCCATGAAATGTAACATTCAACAAAGACAAAGTGCTGACATCTACAAACCGGCACTGGTAGAGGCATCAAAACATGAAAGACGAAAAGGTACCTGCACACCGAATAACTGATCATTGATCATTTCTACTGAATAAGTGATAACAGATCTGTTAGGCTGGCTTACATGGTGTAACTGAAATACAACCTGGAGTTGCGGGCGAACCAGCTGATGAAAATTCTAAATTCTGTTTGCATCATCATTTGGAATGTTCCATATGGGTTTGTTGACATGGCAACAGTAAAAGTATCATTTGCAGCCTGCAGCTAATTGCATGAAAGTGGCATTTTGTGAAGCCAGCCTTATATTTATTAAATGCTACATAATAAGTTTAAGGGATTACTTATTCATTGTGTGGGTACCTTTTTGTCTGTCTTTCATGGCCATGAAACGAAGACTTTAGCCCCATTATCAGCAGAAGCTACTGTAGGTTTAATAAGCAGAACATCATCTGGGATGTGGAAACTTTTTTTTTTGGTAAAGTCAAATCCAAATTGCATGCTTTTTCCAGGGCTTTGGTGATGAGTCACTAAAACTGTGAAACAAAAGCTTCTTAAGCAGAGGACACGCTTGTAAAGAGTTTCCCCGGGTGAACTTCACCTTGCCGGGAGGCTGGAGGGAGGCACAGCTGTTAGCCGTCTTGTCTCTCCCAGCGCGGCTCCACCCCTCAACTATTGGAGGGCACTAAACCTTACACAGGACACACACATGCAAACACAGTCCTACAACAATCGCTGTAATGAGCTTTCGATTCAACCATTATCCATCACTCAGCTTCACCTGCCCTCTCATCAATCAATCTCTCTCTTTCTCACACATGGACACAGAAACATAAGCGCATGTACACTCACAGTTTGACAGCAGAGATATAGTCTATTTTGACTCTGTAGGGCCAAGAGGAATGCACAGAATTCCCATCATTTCACACACATTCCTCCCCCTCCCTCCATCAGTCACTTGTCTAAGCTTGTCCCAGCCGGCACAGCCTTGTTGACAATCTCCCCTCGCCAAGATCTGGGAATTTGTAGGGAAAACACTGCTAACGTTCAGGAAGATTAACCCATATCCCCACTTAGCAGCTTGAAAAACAGCCCTGTGGTGTGTGTAGGTGCGCGCAATGGTGTAATTAGAGGTGATTAGAGGAGTTAAGGGCATTGGAGTGTGGTATACACAGAGTGGAGCGATAAATGCTGCGTGCTGCAGGTCAGGTCTTTCTAAAAAACAGAGGCATGATGAGCAACTGTAAGTAAATGGGCCAACTTGTGCACTTAATGGTGAATCAGAAAATGTAAGGGAAGTCAAAAGAAACGAGGCATGTGTCAAATCAATTTTTGCTGTTTTAAAGGCCAAATTGTAATCACTGTTGCCCCACTATGGACTTTGTTTACACATTGACTGATATAATGGAAGACTTTATTTTTGGTCTGAAAAGAGATTTTGATAGAGGGACTAAGGACTACTGACCATGAGATTTAAATTTATTTAGAGGCTGTAAAAAATCTTTAAATTGTCATGTCTGCAAACTCTCTCAGTGTGTACAACAGAGCTGCATTTTAAGGTCCAATAATGCTCTAAAAAAGCCAATTTTCCATTAAGTCAACCTTTTTTACCTGAATGTCAGTAAATCCTGGTCTGCATTTTTATGCCAACAATGTGTTTATCTAAGAGCTGGGGAAACCACATACTTAACAACTAAAAATCAACAACTTAAAGGAATAGTTCCTCCCAAAAGTTTGTTCAAGTAATCCCTTGGTGATTTTAAAGAAAACAGTTTCCACTCATACTGTGTGTTACATCCACATGCAAACTTCACCAGCATTTCAAGTGGCATTACAGTGGGTACAGTAGAATGAAACTGGCATGAATAAACAGTGACATTTTTCATTTGTTAGCAAACTTTTCCTTTAAGCTATGCAAATGACAATCCCACTTATAAACTCCAGACTAGCTCTGATCAAGCTCCCTAGTCTACAGAACTGGTTTAAAGCTTACACACACACACACACACACACACACACAGTGTTGGGGGTAACACATGACAAAAAAAAACACAACAGAGTACTCAGATTACTCTTTTTGTTGTAGCTTGTAACCTAACATGTTAGTTTTTCAACTCAAGCAATCAACCGCTTTTTCAGTTTATTATTATTTATGTTGATTCTTCTGTTGGTGCAAAAGCAAAAATAAAGACCCTGACTTGTTTCTACTATAGTATTGAACAATCTAAAGCGCAGATACTGATCAGATACCTATCATTCCTGTTATTACCCTGTGGAGTTAATTACAGGCCATAGACGGCTATAAAATACACTGACAATAGTGTTAAGGAATAAGTAGTAAGAATAAACAACAAGCGCAAGGCATTGCTAAGGGTTTCTGTTTTTAATAACGTTAAGGTGCTCTAGGCAAAACTTTTCTCAGCAGAAAACGCTATGACATAACAAGTTACTTTAAATTGCTGTAAGTTTGCAATGTAACCAGGTACTTTTAAAAGTAATGGGCTCCAGTACAATACATGTAGCATATAACTGGAACCACTCTGTAATTATCAACAGTGTCTGCAAGTTGCCACACCTGGCATTAACTGTGACACACCTTGTCGCCACCAAATATGTGTCACATACCTGTCTGATGTTCCTACCTCTGAGTTTGAGCCCGTGCTCTGCCATCTCTCATCGCCAGCCGCCACAACGCCAAACCAGAGACGAACCAAGCGCAAAAGCAAACCGGGGAAAAGAGATAAACCAAGAGTATCAGTGCAGAAGAGAATCTCACATTCCTGCCTCCCTTCTCCTCCTCTCTCCTCTCTGACTCTGTCGCTCCTTGACCAGAGAGGGAGGAAAAGATCAGAAGAATGCAGCAGAGGGAAGAGGAGGGGGGGAGAAAAGAAAGACACTGCCAATGAAACAGGGAGAGAGAGAGAGAGAGAGGGGACGCAGAGCAGAACAGGACAGGGCAAGCCAGGGGTGGGCAGCCGTAATGCATCGTGGGATAGGGGAGAAACACAGAAACACACAGCACTCTGTTCGGTTTGCAATCCTGCATGCAAGAGGGCAGAACGCAAGTGGCCTCCCACGATGGAGAGAGACAGAGAGAGAGGCGCATCGGCCTGAGATCTCTCTGACACACAAACACAACGAGCGAATAAACGCCTACAGAGACAGAACATAGACACAACACAGGACATTTTGGGATAAGATACAGCTGGAGGGGGGGGCGTCGAGTTAAATGGGTTGTTTAACAAGGACAAAACAAAAATTGAGAATGTACAAATCTACAGAACCTGAAACTAATCAAGATCTAAGTTCAGGGGGACACACGTTGACATACATCAACACTCACACAGCTTTGTCAGAGCCCAAGATGCTGCACAAGCATTCCCTTTCCCACCACAAATTGTGCTTCTGTTTGTGCTTTAATGACTCATAATACATATGAAGCTACAGCAGAGCTATCACACATAGCTATGACACACATGAAGACTGTAACACTGCTCAATCTTGAAATGCCCACGCTGATCTAAACCAAGCATCTACAGAAACAAGAAAGCCGTCTGTCTGGTTCGTTGCAAAGACACAATCCTGCGCAAACACTGGCCCAAGCAAACAGAAAGTTAAATGCACTACAGACTCGCTCTCCAGTTGTCGCTCACAACAACCTCCGTGGGAGATTTAGCTGAAACAAGTCCGTGGGAACAATGAGACGTTCCAAATACAGGCGGTACATCCAGAAAAAAAACAAGATAGCATTTGTGACATATTTGCATACACTCAGGTCATACACATCGGACTAGAGGAAGTTTATTTCTCAACTAGTCGGGTTCTTAAACTGACAGCCAATCGGTGCAGCTCTATCGCCGGCCGATCATCTACAACCACTTGTCGACGTCCCCAGATACAATGAGAACTAACACGTCTGCCCCCAAGAGAATAGAGGTGCCACGGTTGACTGGTTGGATGTGCAAAACGGAGCCAAGCCATGCACAGAGGTGCTACATATCAACAACAACTCCAAATGGCATGCCAACAAAGAGGTAAACACACTCATACACAAACAGTGCAAGAAAGGTGACTATTATAATCAACAAAACCACTCAAATCGTGCCAAATCCTTACCTTCATCGATTATACTGAGAAAAAAAACACCCTTCCACCTCAGCTATGACAATACATGAGCATGGCCACTTCACAGAGAGCATCAAACATTTTAGGTGAGTACACAGTGCATAGTCAGATGTCGTGACAGAGAAAGTAAATTAGCATGGTGGTTAGCCTGGCTGGATTTAATGGTGAGGGTGCGCAGGGTGGCACAATCAACAGCCGCTATATTTTAACTGCCACTGATAACTTACTGCACTCTATTATAAACCGTGCAGGTAACAGTCGTGATTTGGAGCTTCTTTTTGGTTTTAAAAGCCCTTTGTGCCGGTAAAACGGTCAAAGTGGCCGGTAAAATTTAGAAGTTGAGTGGATAAAAAGCTTAGTTTCCTGCCGTGCCTCTTCGAAATCCCTGTTAACTCTCCTCCACTTATGTGCATATGTGCTCAACCACTTACCCAGAACAGGGCCATTTTCCTGCTTCCCTTTCTTCCTGAAAAAGTTACGCTTTCTCCACGGCAGCCACTTACTTAAATTCATGATGCAAAGAAAGGAGACGCATAGAAAAGAAAAGAAAAAAAGGTAAGAGAGACAGAAATGAAAACAACAAATCCGGAAGAGGAAGAGAAGTTGCTGGTGGTGAGAAAGCGAAAGAGACCGACACACAGAGAGAGAGAGAGGAAGTAGAGGTGTGAGAGCATTTATCGGCAAGGCTGGGGATGTTTACTTGGGGTGCTGGGGCTGCCTGTCTGCTGTGACATCACACACACACACACACACACACTTGGCAGGAGGGTGAGAAAATGGGGCGAGGAGAGCAGGGAGAGCTTTGTCAATCAAGAGGTATGCAGCAGGTGACAAGGATGGAGGTTTGCATGTCCGAACACGAGAGGTGGACCAGGAGGACAGCTCTCCCTCTCCCATGTTGCAGGATGTGACCGCAGATAACCCTGACCCGGAGCGACCCCAGTTTCCCCAACACACACACACTGCCCGGCCGAATGGAGCCTTTTTCCCATGCTGCCTCGACTAAATGTTTACATGAAAGCGAAACCTGCCCTTTGACAACCAGATAAATGACTCACAGAATGAATAATGCGGGACATACAGTCAAAACTATGACAGTCATACCTAGTGACATTTAACATGGGTCTGCAAGCCAGTCCAGTTGGTCACTGGGAACAGGGAACAGGGCAGCGGCCTCAGTCCATTTGCTCATTGACATATTTAGTCAATGTGGGGCAACTGAACAAACAACTCTATTCCCGCAGAGAAGGAGGGGCGGTGGAGGAGTGGAGGGGTGGGGGGGTTGTGAAGCAAGAGCCAGAGAGAGAAAGTTTGTTTTCCTGTGTGTTTTGTTTTCACCCTTCCTCCTTCCCTTCACTTCAGGAGGAAGCGGAGAGGAGGACTTTAGCGGCCCGGCCCGCCCGTGACCAACTTTCACCTAAAAGTCTGACTGAATTGAATCCCACTTCACTCCGCAGAGGGTTGCCACCAGCTGGCCTGGACGCGGCACAGAGGAACGAACTGGACTGGGTGAGGCTCGCCTTGGCAGCGGCTGAAGGAATCAGAGGACCAAAAGGGACTTTCCGCTG
>OMKZ01008775.1:15748-28431 GCA_900302535.1 Neoniphon sammara | reverse complement strand
TGATGGCTGATAGTTTAGGGTGTGATCACACCTACGTTTCAGATAATGGTGTCATCTCACCTCAAGTTCATTTTCTTTGGTCCCAGAAAAGTTTACTTTATTGCATTTTCGGATTTGGTTTGTTTAGGTTCACACTGCCTAATTATAAGCCAACCAGGGCTTGTAAACAAAACATGGCATGCATTAACAAGCAGCCAGTTTAGTGGACAGGTTTGATGACCTATCATCCTGCCAGGCTATAGATTTTGAGTCCTTTTCCTGTAACTTTGCCACTAAGGTTGTTGTAAGAGCATCCTCCTCTTCTTAGGCCTCATTACCTTCTCCTGTTACCCACGCTCTTCTCTCAGTGCCACTTTTTTCTCAATCTGACATCTATGTTTCTTCGCCTCCTTCTCTCTCTCTCTAGCAGTCATTGCTCGCCACCGTATCTCCCCTTGTGTTCTGCCTCACTTTTAACTCTTAGCGCCTTCATCCCCCTTTTTCTCTTTTGCTGCTTTTTAGTGATGCTGGCTGAAGCCATTCCAGCGGTTGTCCTTGAGCACACAGAGCTGCTTGGCACTGGATTAAGGCTTTAGAGGACGGAGATATTCAGACAGAGAGAGAGAGAGAGACAGAGAGACAGAGAGAGAGAGGGGCAGGCTGACAGAGAGCCTGGTTGGACTAGAGTACAGCTAGCCACCATGTTGCTGGGAAGGTTACTTTGAAAATGCAAAGTAATAATTCTTCTATAGTTTTAAACACAGGTCGGCCTTTGTTGGGAAAAGCTGTCTAGTATACGGTAAGTTATGCATTGTACATTTTGATGGAGTGATATCACTGACAGTTTAAAAACTTTTTAATGTTTGAAGCTGGTTTTGAAATGCTAAAGCTAGTTTTGAAAGGCTAACGGTACTTTTGAGAGACGATTTAAGCTCAGTTTTTAATTCTTGCAAAAAATTATTTGTAGTCATGTTTGAGGTTTCATAGTTGTAAAACAGTTTTGCACGCTTGAAATAAAAAAAGACTTTTTAGTTCCAGTTTGAATACATTTTGAATGCTTGTAACTTAACATTTTTAGCCTGTTAGTCTGTTTAATGACCACTTGTAATGTAGCCACATGTAATGTTTCATGTAAAGCTGCTTCACTGTCTTCACAAAGTTTCAGTGTTTTTGTCACTAATGTCACATGACAGATTGGCAGCAGTAGCAACGGTGGTTTGTTTGCAATAAAAAGAACCGGGTAGTTAGGATGAGCAGTGACGACACCAGTGATGGAAACATTCATAGAACAATTTACACCAGTAAATAGGAGCTTCACAACAGCTGCATAACATATTTCATGGATACTGATTCAAGCCAATTCATTCAGTCAATGTGAGCTTTCATGAAGTGAACATGTAATACATTCTGACATTTGATTGGAAGAGTGTATTCAGACTCCCAGCAGCAACTGCTATTTTAACTGAGGTGGTGATATAGCAAACATTACACATGTGGGCTAATGACTGGAAGGCTCCCAGTTCAAACTGCAGAGCATTAGTTTTGATGTAATTAAATGTAGTTAATTTTGCCTGTTAAAAAATATTTTTGATGTACGTTTTTATTTAGTTTTAACCAGTTCTTTACTGGTGAGCCAAAATGTGTTAGTTACCCTTTGTTTTCTTAGCATAAACATTTTGTAAACTAAAATTAAGAATCCAATGTAGTTTGCAAAATTATTTTTTATGCCTCTAGTTTGGGACATACAGTACTGCTGGTTCCATATTTCTTCCCGGCCAGGTGATAACAGTGCCTTTCAAACTTGGTCCTCTTCCAAGAGAACTTTGGTTAGTTAGGAGTGATAAGGTAATCTGAGCCAACAACAGAAACCAAAATGCAAGGGTTTATGGGTATATAGAGATGCACACATCATATAGCCAGCCAGTGCCTCATGCTTGGGAGGTATATTATAACAAACTGAACCAAAGCCAAACCATAGTATAGACTGGTACTCATCCTGCGCTGTTTGTTCATGTGTTCTTTAGTGGTATGATCACTAGAGAGGGTAAATCACAGGAAAGAGCACACGAAGATAACAAGCTCTTTCACACTTTCAGCGCCTTGGCAACAGATGTATAGGTAAATAACCATGTAAAATCAAAGAGCAAGCCTTCCAGCACACAGTCTGCACATCAGACTGAAACATTGTTTGAATAAGGTGAGTACAAGTGATGAGACAGCATGCAGAATGACAGTCTTGTACTTTTAATTAGCAACGGACACAGACAAATTCATCATGCTCCGTTGCCTGATCTCATGAGTCTGTGTGACTTTTGGTTTGAATCCTGGGTTTGCTTGTAATAGGGCAGAGTGAACCTAAATGAACTAAATACAAAATGCAACAAAGTTAACTTTTCCACTTTGACTTGGACCAGGGGGAATGACTATAGGTGTGATTACACTTTACGATAGCGAGGTTTGCTAAGTAGTGCTTGGGCTTGGTAGTGGAACCAAAAATCCAATAGTCTTAGGTTCTGTAATCACATCACTAAAGGAAAGACATACTGTATCTTGGCATTAGTAGGCTAGCTGCTGGCACAGTTGAATAGAGCTAAATGGGTTACACACTCGATGCCTTCTTTAGACTCTGGCACATACCTCCAGTAGTGGAAACCAAGGAGCTCATTACATTCATCTCACCCTGCAGGCAGTGCTGCCTCAACATCTTGCCATTTGGCATCAACTTAGGACCAGAGTACTTCCAAAGGCGCATGTCTCAGCTTGTTGGAACAACTTGGGTAGTGTAATATGTCATGAAGATGGTACTCCAATATATGGGAGGAGAGACTCACAGCAGTTTTGGTGTGGCTCCAAGAAGCTGGCCTAATGCTAAATGAAAAGTGGACTTTTGCCAAATACAGACTTAGGGCCAAAACAAGAGTATCGGCTGATGCATAAGCTGCCCCCACACAACGACAATGACACCCCGTTTCCTGCATCACTCACAGCCTATTGACAGAGCACAGATATGCACAACTGGAGGAGTCATTGGCAGTGCTATGGGCTTATGGGAGGTTTAGCTCATAAATGATTGGACCTCAGTTTTCCAATAGAGACAGACTAAAAATGATTTGCTGGCCCTCCCAGAATTCAGCATTTCTGTCAAAGATTGTCCGCTGCCAGCAGAGAAGCTTCTGGTGTTTATCAGCACAGTGAGAGACAAACTGCTGGCTTCTGATGCCAAATTGCAATAGATAGTATAGCACCAACAGTGGGACCCTGTTTGCAGTCAGCTGATGGAGCTAATGGTGCAAATAAAGGGTAGCCTTGCCAAGAGGAGTTGCTACAGAAACTCAAATCCTATTGGGTCCGTTGATGTAAACTATGCATAAATAAGAAATTCCATATGAGACGACAGTGCTTTGTCATTCCAGAGGATTTATAACCATAGCCAGAATACAAGGACATATGGGGATAAAAAAAATATAGACTGAGGGTAAAGCACTTTCCCTGTTGGCTGGATCTCAGCCCTCAAATCACCACCTTGGTGAGGTACATTATCTGCTAAAAGTCAGCCTCTTCGGCCTGAACCAGTGTTGGCCACAAAGCCAAGTAAGCGGCCATGGCAAGATGCGACCTACTTGTTATACTGAAATATTGAAAACTACTTTAGCAGGGGTTCTTAATGGATTTAACTCTCAAATACAATTATTAGAGGACATATTTTCACAATCCAGTGACAGATTTCTCTGCGCTACATGTCCTACTCTTTGATTAATACAGTACATAACAGGGTCAGTTCAACTGGACTTAATATCCCTAAATTCATTTTCTGATGTCCTTATTCTTACTCCACCCATTTATATTTTCACAACTTTCATTAGCTGTATTCAATCTTAAGTACACTCATTTTGCCAGCTCTCTGTCTTAAGTTTTGTGTCTTTAATTCAATTCCAAGTCTCAAATTTGTCTTCCTGAACCCTTCAAATACTCTGTAATAACTCTAACTCTAACTTTAACGTTCCCCAGTTGTCTGCCCGCTCTTTCATAACTGGTTTGCAATCATCACTGTGGTTCAGGTAACATCACTGTTCAGACTGTGTTACTTCAAGCTCACCAAGTCTACACAGAAGACGTGTTATTTTGTTGTCTGGTACTACAGGCTTTGGTTCAGAGCAAGGACTCTCCTAAAGTCTTTTTTCATCTGGGGGCCTAAACGCTGTGTGGCAATACAACACTCCCCATACTCAATGCTCACTCACTCACACACACATCTCTCTCACACACATACACACATACACGCACACACACAAATTGTGAAAGTAAATTATTAAGCTGCTGTTCGCAGTATTACAACCTAAGCTACTGGTTGCTGTGGGTGGTCCTGCTGAGGGACTAGCTGCTGCTTTGGCAGATTTTGGGGTGCTTTTCTGAAATCAGAAATGGTATCAAACATTTTGTCTCAGTCTGGGTGAGTCGGAAAAAGGGTATTTTGCCCAAAATGTTGGAGAGAAGCTAGAGAGCTAGAGAAGCTAAATTACAGCAAATAGAGCTTACAACATCAGGCTCAACTAAAGTTATAGGTACTTGAATTGGGTTTGTTTTAACCCACCAAAATATATAAGATTATCATTGTTATTTACACTATTTGCCATCTTTGTTCATCGACCATATTTCTCTTTTACTATGAATACTTAAACAAAGAGGGAAGAAAATCATGATGTCTTCAAAGATAATACATGATTCATAACTCAGCAGTACAAATGACTGGTGCAGAGACTGTAATTATCTATAAATGAGAATCGTTCTAAAATAAATGACATTAACCTGAGTAATGACACCATTAAAGCATGACAAGAGAGTTAAATTAAGTGGAAGTGTTGACAGGTGTGGTAGCCAGGGCGGGAGACTGGAGAAGAAAAGCCAATTTCACAGTGCTACTGTGATTTTGGGTCGACTTTTAGTACGACAGGTTGTCTAAAGGCCATGCATCACTGACTGGCAGCGAATGTTGAAGAGTAAACCTTCCTTCTCAATCATCTATTTCTCTGTTAAATGGAAAAAGACTTTAAAAGTGACTTTAAAAAGTTGTCAGTTGGGCACCAAATTTACGACAACTTATAAACCAAACCAATCATGGAAGAGTCCGAACTGTCACATCTGTGGAAGTGACTGAAAATAATTGGCAAAACAGAAATTACCCATGTCCGTAACAAGTCTGCAGCTCTACTCTAAGGATCACTTGTCAGGTCAGTGTTGTCGGCAGGCTGCAATTTGCCACTGACACTTTGATTTCTCAACTCAACCTGAAATATGGAAAAACGCATATAGTGACAATTTTATTAAAATGTACATTGATCAGGTATCTCTCAAAGATCAAGTACCAAATACATTCATATTGTATTGTGTACTGATTGTTTAACTTACTTTGTGTGTATGTGTGTGTGTGGGTTGTGCTGTAAATAAAAGTTGTGGCTTTGCCTTTTGAGGGTTGCCAAGCAACAGTGTCATTAGCAGGAACGCTTCCTCTCAAGGAATTAACACTCCTGCAAGTATATCAACAGAACAACATGTTAACACCAATTAGACGCTCTGCTACTGTGCTCATCAGCAGCGCTCTTGTCAACACTGAACAAGAAACCTTAATATTGAGGTGGCAGTTTGGCCTTTGGGTTTGACAGACATTCTGAGAGAAAATCCCGGGTTTCTTCACCCATGACCCCATGTGTCTTCCCCGCTGAATTAACGCACTCAGGCTCAGACTCAACTGAAGTCTTGCAGTTTGCACGGGGAAGAGCTACATGACCAAAATGTCCAATCAGAACGCTGCGTGCTAACTGTGTGCAATGAGTTGCTGTTGGTAAACCTAACCCAGAAGACAAGAAGCACCAGTGCCATGAAGATATTGAGAATATGATCATATATTGAATTTGATCGTTTTTAATCAAAGTGGTCATAAGTGTGTTGTAAACTCCATAATCTGTTTTCCCACATATTGAAAGTACAGAAATGCACATCTCCTCTCTGTCCTTGGAAGGTCAGATAGCTGGAGTACAAAGGAACAAAAATATGAATCTAAAGACTTTATTCTCACACAACTCACACACAAGAAATATAATTTTCAAGTTTACTCCCTCGACACTGGATTTATAAAAGGATCTGGAAAGGACATAGCGGAACAGTTGGTGGCAATAACGCTCCATTTGGTAGCAACACACCAATGAAAAGAAGAAGAAGAAGAAGAAGTTTCATTTTTAGACAGTAGCAACCACAACTGCTATTCAAAGTGACGCAGCCACTGTGGTCTTTACCATTCATAACTGATTTAAGATGAAACAAAAAAGAAGCCTTTCCTTAAAAGTTATGGCTGGCACTAATCTATCAAATTATTAACAGGCACAATCCCAGAATGGGTAATTCCTTGATTTTCAGGTAACCGTCTTGGAACGTGCCATATCTTACTGACTGATGATTAATGAGCTTTTGCCTTTCTAGCTTGAGTCAAACTGCGGACAAGCACTCGCAGTCATGGCAGCGGCACTGGCCTGTGCTTGGGTAAAATATTTCACCCATCAACATGGCCGGCGCCTGTTTAAGTGAATTTGACTGAAAGAACTCCAAAAGCTGCCGCTGTCGGTGACAACCGCGATGATGAGAACGTCGATGGTAATGATGAACAATCAACGCTTCCCGCGCAACGCTGAAGGACGGCGCTCATATTTCCAGCAGCCTGTCCATCGAGGAGGCAGATAAATGGATGGATAGACGAGTGGAGGAGTGGAGCATCGTGAAGTCTGTCTGGATGGAGAGGGAGAGATGAGTGATGAGCATGTTAGACTGATGATAATAGAAAAGACCGGATTGATTTGCGACGCTCGGCTGTGCACGGGGAGGCTGGAGAGGGAGATTGTGCAACAAGAGATATTGCAGAGATATTTATGATGACTCACAAAACTTCTGTGACAGGCTGATGAAGAATGTGCATATACATCCATACACAAATTATCTTGGGATTTAGAATTGTTGAATATGTTTCTATGATCCCCATTTGCTCCATTTACATCCTATTCTTCTTTGATGAGTCCTGTTAGTACTTGCTCTGCAGCAAAGGCGACTTTCCTCACAGGGATCATTAAAGTGATAATCCATGATATTTTTCTACAAATAAAAGTTTGTTTCTGACATAACACAAAAGTGATTCCAACCTACAGCCAGTTCATGAAAGCTTTTACAATTACTGTTACAAGCACCCAGTGTCTGGTAGCTCTTTCCTTAAGCAGACATTAAGTGAAGTATTTGATGTTTCTAGTTTGTTAGTTGTTGTTTCTAGTTTGCTAGTTGTTTTCTAGTTTGTTTGTTCTGGAATAAACAGAAGAAGAACTGGGTAGTTATGAGCAGTGATAGCCGCCATGGCTGAGCAGACAAAGAAAAGAGTGGCAGAACTACAGAAACTCAAAGGAGAAAGACGTCACAGTCCCGCCCCCACGGTTTGATTGACAGGTGATCAGTTCAGAAACACCAGAGCCAATAAATAAATAAAAAATTAAAAAGAATAAAACATAAGATCACCATGTTCAAATTTTGTTTTCTCTAATGTATCATTTGGTACATCCAACCTTATTACACCATTTAAGTAAGGCATCTTTGGAAACCCACAACCCTGGCAAAGTTAGACCCACTGGGTTGTGATGGTGTCTGTATGTGCGCGCGCACACACACACACACACACACACATATGCACACATGCACTGAGCGATAAACACACCCAAACGCACATGCGAACACACACCCACACACCCACACTGGGGATTACATACTTTGAGGTTAGCTTCTGAAAGAAAGAGCAAAGACATTTTTGCAAACCAAAACAAAGACTGAAAGAGCAGCGTGTGTGTGTGTGTATGTATAAAGAGGACTATAGTTGGCAGAATTTTTGATTCAGGTTGACAGTTCAGATGCCAGAAAAAACAGAGGCTGTCTATCTTATCACACTTTTAACTTAAATTCTGCTGCCAAGACACTGACACACACACACACACACACACACACACACACATTCACGCAACTAAATGCCGTAACATGAAAAGCAGACACCTTGAAAGTGTTTCATACTGTATTGTGGGTGTATTTGGAGTCTCTCTTTGGTCCATAAGCTGCCTCGTCCTCCCACCCCAACCCCAGCTCACCCAGAGGTGTTTCTAATGTTGCCCCCCTCCAGCTTCATACAAACACCATCTCTCTGCTCTCACCCCTTCAGAGCGTCTTTTTGCCTTTGAAACCTCAAAAACCTTATTGTTTTTCACACAGGCGTACTTTCATGTGTCCGGCCATCTATTTGCCCAACCTTCACTGATGTGTCAACACAGTTCAAATGCCATCCTTTGCTCTCTGCCCTCTCGCTCCACCCCCCTTCACTCCGGCCATGGTCCCTCTATCTTTTGGTAACCACCAAAAAGGGACATTTGGCATTTGGGTGTGTTGTGATTTTTGTCCCCAGTGATGAAAACAGGGGAGCACCAGGGGTTGGTCTCTGTTCATTTGTTTGTTCTTCCATTGGAAGCACACGGTATCTCATTGGATATCTCTGATTGGATTTTGATTAAATTTGGGGTAATGATGCATGTCACCTCTTTATTCCAGCATTATTAAAATTACACTAACAGACCCATGATGGGCACAACATTTTGTTTGGTCGTCCGTGTGTTGCGGAATAACCTCAGTCCCGTGCTTCCAAGCTATGGGCATCTTGTCTAATAAAGTGTCTAGATTACAGCAAGCGTCACAGCTGATGGTAACCAAGCGAAACATTAAGGGCCCTGACACATCAAGGTGACTGTCGGCCGTTAGACCTTTTTTGAGCTGTCATTGAATGTCTGCAACTGAAACTCGTGTGTAGTTTTTGCGATGTCTCCTGCTAAATTTGGCATGATGAATTTGATGTCAGAGGCCATTGGTAAGAGAGAGCTTACTGATTGGCTGTTCAGTTTCGAACAGAATAGGAACTGAATATGATCTTCCACCATTCCACTATTGCAGAAATTTGTCTTTACCATATAAATAACATTAAAATGACAACCTAACACAGAACATAAAGGTAAGTTACAAGTAAGATATCAGAGCCTTGTGTACCCCTGGAATCAGACATTCCTGTGCAAATTAAAAATAAATAAATAATTTTAAAAAGGTGATTCAGTGTTTTTCAATTAAAATATTCAGTCATTCAATAAAAGGATAGAACATGGGATAAAAGAGCTCTTGAAAATGGTTTTGGTTGCTTTATGCTAATCAAGGATAACCAACTATGGTCTGAGCCCTCTTCATGGCTCTGGTCATGTACATGTCACTTGACTGTATTACAGCTTTCTCAACAATTTTACCTTCCATTTTTACAATTCACATAAGCTTGCTCCTATTTCTAATAGCTGAGGTACTCTGAATGAGATGCCAAACAATGCACGAGAAGAGAAACAGAAATGAGCAAAGCAAGTAAATGATACTGTCAAGAGGTCACCGAGAAAGCACTTCTGAGGCTCAATTTCATCTGCGGATTTTGATTATTCCAACAACTTTCATATTCTCAATTTGTTTAACGAAACGGTTTAAACAGATTCAGATTGGAATGAAAATAATTGGCTAATGCCAGCTTGTTTCTTTATATTTCCACCATCCTGAGATTTCTTGTTAGCGTTTGTTAAATTAAGAATATATCTTCTACACAGCAGGCATTTTGACATAATATAGTAGGGTAAACACAGGTATTATAATGACATCAGTGAAGGTTCTGTTCATGCTGGCTCACTGGAAAGACTCTGCAACACTTAAATGGAACAGAGCCTTCATTAATGTCATTAGTAACACCTGTGTTTACCTTCTATTTCATGTCAAAATGGCAGCTGGTATGGAGTTATTTCCTCTCACACAGGCACAGAACGTATACATGCTTGTCGGCTGTCTGCTGTAGTCTTTGTTCAAGGACAACTTTTAGCAGGGGATGCATGCGATCTGACCCTCACCTTTGGTTGATGCTAGTTGAGGTTGGCATGGTGCCTCCCTAGTCTGAGAGCACGTCTGTGAAGATTCTCATTCATCCAGGTCATGGTAC
This sequence comes from Neoniphon sammara, assembly GCA_900302535.1. Taxonomy (NCBI): domain Eukaryota; kingdom Metazoa; phylum Chordata; class Actinopteri; order Holocentriformes; family Holocentridae; genus Neoniphon; species Neoniphon sammara. The sequence goes on along the minus strand of OMKZ01008775.1, from coordinate 18,371 downwards.
TTCTAAGCGTTGTACAAAGGCAACTGGACTTGCTTGAGGTTCTAGGAGAGGTTTGGCCTCTCATCCAAAAGGCTTTTTCAGTTCAGAACTGAAGAATCTGTTTGGATGAGAGGCGAAACACAGTCCAGTTGCCTTTGTAAAGCACTTAGAAGTAGCCTGAGAGACACGCTGACGGAGCAACACTTTGTTGATGGGTCAGTCTTTTCTGATCAAATGTGGACAGAGTCAGAGGCTGTGAGCGCAATCATGAACACAAATTAGGACCCTTCGCACTAATGCACTTAATTCTAGATTCGTCTTTGCACTTGCTCAGTTGACCTTAAGTTGGAAAACAATGACATAGTGGACAGACATTTTTATGTGGACATCATCATCATTAGAGCATTGCTAAGAATTGGACAAGAAACTACAACCATCAGGACCTGACAGGGTACTTTCAGGGTTATTCTTAAAATTATGGACCAAAGTAGGAGTCTTTAAAGCTTTGCACCTCTCGCCCCAGGTGAGAGGTACAACAATTAAAGTTCCTCCTAACTAGGGCTATAAACCTAATGTTATAATAGATTAAAGCCACTTACAAGAGGATTAGAATTCAAGAAGTCCAACAAACAATATGCAAAACCTCAACCAAACAATCTTGTTATTCAGGAAACCCAGGAACTTGGAATGAGTGTTACTAGCTAGCAAAACACTTCCGCAAGCAATCTGAACATGCCGGACCTTCTTGCAAAAATAAAAAGGTACGTATTTTGACACATTTTTTACTGACTGACCCAGAGGGGGACTGCGTCATTTGTGAGAGATGGTATCTTTTTCTTTATTTTCAGCCAGAGAATATACAAACCCAGAACCCAGACAGCCATTACACCTCGATCTCTTTTTGCCTCTCAGCATCAAAGCGCATGGAGTCTTTTAAAGCGAATCAAGTGATTGATTTATCTTTGGTGACTGTCTCTTCCTTCTAAGTGCGAGATAAGGGAGCAACGTCGCCAGGAAAGAGGCAGTGCGAGATGAAACGGAGATGGTGGGGATAAAATGGGGAGGAGAGTGTACTGTTTGCCTGCACACACCACACACACACTTACATGCACAATACAAATATACATGTGCCCACACACACACACACACACACACACACACACACACCTTGGTCAGGGATGAAAACGGCAAAGGTAATAGATAAAGAGCATCCAAATGATGAAACAGGTTTTGTCTGTCTCTGCCATCCAAAACCATCACCGTTTGTATCCCCTCGCTGGAAAAAAGGAGATATGACGGGGTGGAGAGTGAGAGAGGGAGATGGAGAGAGAAAGAAACCACCAGAGCGCAAAAAGTTTGCGTCACTTTAAACTGCAGGGGGCACTGTTGTCTCACATAAGAAGTGTGCCCTAGTGTAGTCAGACTGGCACAGAGGCTCTCTCTCTCTCTCTCTCTCTCTCTCTCTCTCTCTCTTGCTCACACACACACACACACACACACACACACACACACACACATATAATGCAGTGAGCTAACAGTGTGTAACATGGCGTGGGCAGCAAACATCCTCCTTTTATTATGTCAAATTTCTCAAAGTGAGAACACCACATCAAAGTCGAAGGATTCAAACTTTCATAGAAAATGTGTTTCTCTCTTTGTAGGAACGAGTAGTAACCTTTTTTTCTCCCTAGACAAACTCCAAACAACCTAAATGCCACCATCCAGAGGGGAAATGACTTGAAGAAGGCAATAAAAAAGTATGTGTATGTCTCTTAATTGGCCACAATAGCCATTATATCCCAGGAAAAATATGGAGCTGTTCAGTAGTATATAAAAAAAAAGGGAATGATGATAACCCAAGTCTGTTAAAAAACTGATGTGAGGTGGGAGGGAGGCAGCTGACAATTTAGCATAGCAGAAAAGGAGGAACTAAATGTGAAAAAGAAACTTAATTGTGTTTTTCCATCATATGGACTGACAGCCGGCATCCTGCTGCAGGAAATTGCTGGCACTGGGATCGCATGCATGCACCTACACACACACACACACACACACACACACAAGGAACACACACACACACACACGCAAGAAGTGGGGTGTCACCTGCAGCATAGTGGGAAAGCTCAGTGGCATAATGTCAGCACAGCCCAGGCTCAGGATGGCATTAGATCACAGCTCAGCCTCCTGACCACCCAAGGGTGCTGCTGCTGGGGTTAGACTGATATTTCAGTTAGCTAGATAAATGTAGCCAATGGTGCTTGATTAAAAATCAAATCTGGTCTGCAAGGTGAGTAGTGAGGTCAGTACACAAAGGATGTGATGCAGTTTGACTGCACATTTCAAATTTATTGTATCATTATATATATTGTATTATATTAGTTATATTGTATTAGTATTATTAGTATTATTATCCAAGATTTCAGCAGATAATTTTCATCTCCCATGATGGTCTAAATACATTTTAGAGGCTTTTCCACCCTGACAACAGCATTCTCTGAGAAATACTAGTGAAATTAATAGAAATTCCAATACTAACAAATATTACTATTTCCTTTCAAAACTCCATATTACTTGAGACATGTTTACTAATTACTAAAAAAATTGTGATAATCTAGAAATCTGTCTACTCATGTACAGTGACAAG
>OMKZ01008775.1:5137-15721 GCA_900302535.1 Neoniphon sammara | reverse complement strand
AAAAAAAAAAAAAAAAAAAAATTATCGGCACAAAATGTCATCTATCAACTGCTTCAAAATGAAAATATCAACATCAGCCTTCAAAGACCCTCATCGGTCGAACCCTAGCTGCTATCACCTCACTTGTGGATAAAGCCTGCATATGCATTAAGGTTAGGGAAGGTCAAGCCGACACGCACACACACACACACACACACACACACACACACACACACACACACACACACTGAACACAATAGGGCTCTCAGGCTGAAGGGAGGGTGATGATAGAAGATGGCAGCACTGACCTTAAGACATCATGACTCTCACACCCGACCACCTCCTTTCTTTCAGGCCCAAACCTTTAAAGGTGATGAAAAAAGGAAGAAGATTCAGGCTGTATGTAGTCAAACGAGGCCTCATATTTCCAAAACTATCCAATGGTCAATACTGACTGTCAACATTTTAAGATATGTTGTTAAGTAATGAATGATGGCAGGCTGTAAGCGTGCGTCTATGTTGATCTTGTGTGAATACTGTACCATAGTGTACCATAAACAAAACCAAATGCATTAGTGTCTTTAACAACACTACCATATTTCATATTTGAAAGCAACATTTTGTTAAAAAAAAACAAGAAAAGAAAGAAAGAAAGAAAGAAAGAAAGAAAAAATAGAGGAATATATATCATCACTATCTCCAATTTTGGTGATTTTCATGTTTTAACTTAAAATGAGTATTGACCTGCTTCTCTGTGGGTTCAGAAAGTTCTACAACCCTTGGGGTTATGAAACCTTTTCAAAGCTAATTTTATAAAGTGAAAAATATACAGTCATCAAGCTGAAAACAAGACTGTTTTTCTTAGTTTCTGAAAAGTTGACATTTTGGAGATACGTGGTTTTCAATGGACAGCAGCGATATGAAAGCAGCATAGTGGATTTGCCTTTATTTCCCTTGATGTCAAAATGATGCATTTTTCACTAAGGTTTGGAAGACCGAAATGGCCATTTAGTGGATATAAGTTACAAAGGATGAGGAGGGCGTGGATTAGCTGGTTTAACCAGAATTCCATATTGGGCAAATTATGCAGTAATATCTTAAATGTAAACAATCCGCCATAAACTGTTGTTGAAATAGTGAAGTAGATCACTGAGAAGCAGATAGAATATGTCAAATACTGCCTCATCTGTGTGAATGTATACAGGGATTTCAGGTGACATAGCACACCCTGGTGGCCATGTTGGTGCCCCTCACCTTTTCAGCGACCAGTTTCTAAAATTAAAACTTTGGCAGCTGAACAGAATTCAGCAAACATGATTAATTTCTGTGCTCTTTTTGACTATCAACTGATGACTTCGATGCTGATTCTAACTGATTTTGTGTTTAGTTAATGTCAACTTGTTAGCTATCAAGGTATCTTTTCAGTAAACCATCACTATTTTTTTGTAAACATGTCTTATTTGCACTCTAGCTAATGTAGCCTAGAAGCTAGCATTAATACGGCCTACTAAGTGTATGTTAACATTAACATCTGTTTCTTTGCCATACCATCTTGCTCTCTAGTTAGGTAGCTAATAATACCAAATATCAACTGTTTACTCAGGTTAACTTGCAGTGCAGTTAGAAACGGGGTAGGATCAGGAGGAATACATTTTTAGCAGGGGCTGGCATCTTCATGACCAATCACATCACCCATTTTCCTTCCCAGCAGTGATGGAGAGAACAGTCCGTATTGGATCCCCAATAAAAGCTTCTCCCAAGAGGGCACTGATGACCTTGTGCAGGAGGTGCAGAATTCCCATGGGTGAATACAATGCACCTTAAATTAAACTACCTTGGGAGGAGATAACACATTGGTTTACTGTGTTGCTCTGCTCCTAAGAGAGGCATTGCCCAGTGAAGGGAATGGTTCAATGGTTCTATGGACATTGCATTTTTGGAAGAGCACCTTGAGTGCCCTAGTTGGAAAGAGGCACCCTTCATTGCTATTATTGTTTTCTGTATTATCTGTGTAGGGTGACTGTAAAAATGATTGAACATCCAGAGTTAACTTTATAAAAAGTGCTGCTGTCTTTTATTCACAATCTATGTAATGTACTAGACATCTACTGCTGCAAATCGTGCAGCTCGTCTTATGGCAGTCATGTCATTGTCTTTTCTTTCTCCATGTAAGGCATTTGTAACATTTCCCAACAACTACAAACATTTCTTTTGGCAGTTAAAGCTATCACTTAGCAATCAGCAGGATTTCCAGAAAAGCACTTTTGATAGCATATCAGTCTTCATGAACTCTTTGCTCTTGATAGAAATCTACTGTTCACTTAACAGGCTGCATCTCATGAACAAAAGCTTCTAAGGAAATCATATTTTAAACTGTATGCTGAAATACAATGACTTTTTTCCCCCAGAAAATAAGCATATTAAAACCAATCACTTTCAAATTTCCATTGCACTATAATCTTGTCTGTGTCCAACAGTCCCTTTCTACACAGTGCACACTTTAGACTCTTTAACAATCTGTTTTCTCATTCGTGTTGTGTGTATGTGTGTATTTAAGTCTTTGTTGCTGTGTGTGCCACAAGTTCAGTCCATCAAGGGGTTTACTGACTTCTCCTGACCGAGTTGAAAGCTGTCCATGTGTGCCAGTGGGAGTGCTGACACCACAGTCAAGTGAACTCCTTCTAGTCTCTAGAGTAGACCAACATGGTTATCTGACTGATGACTACATGGCTCTGGTGTGATGTTCTTTGCTGGTTGCTGGGCAGGGCTGAGCACAGCCTCGAGGTTGTGACGGTCACACCAAAGTGGACCTCCCTGTTTTGCGTCAGGGAGGTAAGACCCCGGAATGCCACCTTCACCTGTCACAACGGCTGGTATCGTACAACTCTTCTGGTAGTCCAGATTGGTGACGACCCTTATACTAACTGAACAAACAATGTCGTCATGATTATGGATGTGGGCATTCTCTCTTTCCTCATTCACTTTGATTTCCTTTGTGAACTTTCTGACTTTTTTTTGCATTTCTCTACTGCACCACATTGCCACTAAAGCACTGGTGTCTTATTGTTTTGGGAGTTACTTTACGCATTTTTTCTTGTGATAAGTTAGCTTTGTTGTCACTGCTGCTGGTTGTTTTTTTTTTTTTTTTAATGACAGTTATACATAGTGACAACATTACCCTGCCTTCTGGGCTCTTGCGTTACTTATTGCTTGGTTCCAGACCAGCAAGGTTATAGTTGGCAAAATCGGCCCGGGAACCGATTTCCCCAGCAAAGCACCAGCATTTATGTTGTGGAAACTTGCAGAACGGTGTGCAAATTGGCACTGGCTCTGGCACCAGTCCTGGTGGAAAAGGGGTATCTGTGACATAGATTGTAGTAGAAGGCCTGTGTTGCATGTTGGGCCACTCAAGGGTAGGAAGAGTGGTTCCAATCTTGTGACCCATTAGGAGTTCTACCAATATGGGGTAGATTGGTAACATATCAGTGCAATGATGGGATCTTTCCGTTTCAGAATCCTCTTTGCAGTTTGACTGCCCATGCTAATGGTTGAAGATCAAGCTCTCTGGCCACCTCTTGGAACTCAGTGCTGAAAAACTGCGGTCCATTATCATTTATCTAGCAAACATGGCTTTCAGGTGGCTGGCAAACTCAGCGCTGGTGGTTGTGGGCAGGTACATTATTTCTGTGTATCTAACAGAGTCATCAGGGTTGTGTTTATTATGCTCACATAAACCCACTCTCTTCCACGGTCTGTCTTAGAATGGAGTGGATTCTTTTTTGTGGTCTTTTCAGCTCTGAACAAGACCGAGGTCAGAGAATACTGTGTATGATCTGTGATGATATGCCTGGCCACCATAGTTAGTTGTTTGCTCTCTCTGTGCACTTGGTCAGGCCCTGACACCTTTTGTGTATTCTATCTAGAACATCATCCTTCAGAGTCTCTGGTAATACTATGCAGGTTCCCCTGGTTACTAACCCGCTGTGCTCTCACAATTGATTTCTCATTGGGGAAAAGTCTGTGACACTGACTGGGCTTTACATGCTCTGGCCACCCTGACTTTATGTATTGGAACACTGTCTGTACTTTGATGTCAGGCTGCAGTGGCTGCTCGTTTGCTGTCCATTTTCTGCTCTGTGGCTGGTACAACACTAATGACAGCTGCTAGTAGCACTCCACTGAGTCTGTCTGTCATGCTTTGTGTGGAATGAAGGGCTCTTCAACAGCGTGCCGGCTACCACCAGAGTTTTCCTTGGTGCCTACTCTGGGACTGAACTTCATTAACCACCTGAGAAGTCTCTGGCACCATACAGAAACTCTGTCCAAGTCTTTACTGTTCATTAGTGGGACCGATGGCTCATGTGTTTGTGATTAGCTTAAAGCTCTCCAGGCTATGTAGATATTTTTCAAATCTTCTGCAGGCCCACAGACTCACCAGTCACTCCTTTTCAACCCAGGCCTACCTGGTTTCTTTCTCAATGAGCTGCCTGGGGCAGGATGTCACCAACTTCTATTTTGCTACATGAAGCTTGAGTAATACAGCGTTGATCCCGTAGCTGCTGGCATCAACTAAAACTGTGATAGGTCTGTTGACATTGTGCAACATTAATGAATTTATAAATTTATAAATTTTAAATGCACAAAAATAGGTTTGTTTGACTATGTTGTGTTTGATCAAGGTTGGTTATAATTGATCTGATTATTATTAAACAGCTCAGTGTAAAAATTTTTGCCAGCAAAAATACATTTTGTCAGCATAGATTAGCTACTGCAATTACAAACCCACATTGTGATACCAACACAGGCCAAGCAAGCAAAATTAGACATTTTAATCAGAATCCAAACATGAACAGTGAATACTTGCATATTTTCAACCTTGGCCTTCAAAAACTCCTCAGTCAACATCATAAAACAAACATCTTCACCCACATCTCAGAGTTTCTGAATTAAGTAGTCAGTTTTATCCAAAAGAGAGCAAAAAACAAAACAAAACAAAAATATAGTGCATATTTATGGGTCCTCCCTGTCTCCCACCCTATTGTGACCCTGTCAGAATCAGCCACTAAATGCCATGGCCTTTATTTCTGAGCGAGACCCAGCACTCACTGACATTCTCATGTCACTTTGCTTACCATTTAGACTTTATCCCTGGGCTAGAAGCCCTCTTCATGACCTTCTATCTATAGTAAATTAATCCATCAGTGTCCTGCAGAAACCTCTTATCTTGTCAACTTTTCATAAAACTGCGTGATTAAATACACATTTTACCACAAATTACATAAGAGATTTGCTTGGTCTCAGCATTCCCCACATCTTTGAGATGGTCATTCAAGAAAATACTGTTCACCCAGGTTTCATGTGGTCACATGGGAATTGATTCGATAATAGACCCCAATTTCTCCAGTTTCCTGAATTCTGATGTTACCAACAAGGAAATAGCTATAGTCAGGTGAAGGAATGAAAATGCTGATCAGGAGCTATCAAAGCCTGGAGAAAACTGGAGTCATGGCATTTTCAAATGAGTTCAAAAGTTGTTGCTCTTAACCATCAAGTGAGATACTTGCCAGTACCTCAAAAAGCCTGCAGGGCACCGGGAAAAGCTGTCCTATGAAAATGTTGTTTTATGTTGAATCAAGGCTCTACTAAAACGACTATAGAATCACTCTGCTGAGCAACAGGACGGTGCCCTCTGGGCAGGAATTAACAGTGCTGTTCCATAACTGGGGCACACACAGTTTTGTAAAAAGGTAACTTTTTAATTAAAGATTTTTCTTGCAGAAGTAATTCATTTTACACACTTCCTGCCCCTATAAATTTGAATGAATAGAATTAAAAAGAGAGGAAGCTACAGTATCTTTGTTAGCATGATATGTCCACAGGCACAGTGGATTATATCAGAGGAAGAAGATTGTAGATTGTTTAAAACCACTGACATAACTGAGACACAGGTCCTCAGCGCTGACCTTACTGCCAGGACATTGTTTCTTTTCTTTATTTTTGAACAGTAATATTGACTTGCCTGGCTGTTATTTGATAGACTCAGGAGAAAGAAGGACAGGAGAAATTGGGAGAGAAAAAGAAGGGAATGACACGCAACAAAGTTCCTGGTCTGGATTCAAATCCCCCTAAGCCAACTGAGCCGCCACGAGGCTGCAAAACCTGACAAAGACCATTACACTGACATGCGTTGGTCATTTTTAATTGTCTTGCAGCCCATGTAATAAGTCTTTTTTTCACTTAAGACAGAAAGCCTTGATTTTTTGGATTTTTTATTTTATTATTATTTTTTTTATTTATTTTAAGTTTTTCATTATAAAGGTTTTCCAGTATCAGTTTGAGTTGCCCTGTCCCTCCGAGAACCACCTGTCTGTTCATATAAGACCCAATCAGCGTTTCTTCCCTCTGTCCTTGTGCCGTTCCCTTTCATTAGCAGCAGTCAATAACCCTGCCTTTCCTCTTGCCAGTCTCAAAAAAGCCTTAGGTAGCAGCCGCCAAAACAACATGAATATATTCGGTAGTGAATGGAAATAATAGCAGAAGCAGTATTTGTCCATTTCTTGTTGAGATTTTTGTGTTTTTATATGACTTTGTATGGGACATGGCAGAGAAACCAGTTGTCAGGAGAAGGCACATCAAGAGTACAAACTTCTGCCAACACTTAACAATTCTCCAACTTGCTTCTCTATCCAAAGGCATCATCCCTATCACTTAAATTTAAAGTTAGTTTCACATTTTTGACTAAATCACAATAATCATCTAACGGTAAAACTCCCAGATCCAGCTCACCGTCGTCAGTTGTCCTGGTGTCCCAAGGCCAATCTGTCCACCAGATTTAATGGAAATTTGTGATTTTCAGATATTCTGCTGGCACACAGAAAAACCAACAAGCAAACGCACATAACCTCACTGGCTGAAATAAAAACTATAACCATAGCCACTAGATTCTCTCAATCATTCAGTGAAATAGTAGTAAAATGAAGATACAGTATGGAACAGTGTGGAAAGTGAAGTATGGAAAAAATGAGTTACAGCTTTAGGATGATCTGTTCTACTGAGACAAAGAAAAATGAACGAAAATATGTGCTGTATGAAAATTGACAAAGATATGAAATATGCAGTATGAAATAAGTAAAAAATTGTCAAAATATCAAGATACATGTGTGCAATATCTACAAATGGAAACGAATGGCAACAGCTCAAGTGGAGTGAATGATAAAATCTCTCTAATGTCATTTTGACCCTCTACCTCCTCAAAATTACCTCCGTAAAATGAACGCGGGGCTGCCGTGGAGCTGAGAGGTGGTGCATTTCGACTTGAGTGGTATGTTTTACTGTAGAATAACGCAGAGAAAGAGAGAGCAGGCAGCCAGAAAACAAAGAAGACAGAGTCGAAATGACAGGGCGTGATTGAAAGGCGTCACTGACAGCAGATGAATGGATGGCTGCTGTCATGTATCTGTGGGTATGACAGCTATCTTCCCTGCTGCTGTGTGTGTGTGTGTGTGTGTGTGTGTGTGTCTTTGCTGTTGTTTCTTTGCTGTTTGAGGAGTGACAGGGGCTGAAGAGAGTGGGACAACAGAGGAAGGACAGACAGAGAGATGTAGGAGACAGGGTTTGACCGATATGGGGCTTTGAAGGCTGATACTGATATTTTTAGACTGAAGTTGCCCATACCTGGTACTTTGTGCTGATATTAACTTTCTTTGAATGTGCATTTTCTTGTCAAAATTTCAAAGATTCAGTGCTTTCCCCAGAATTTTATTCTTGTCATGGTGGAAAAGCCTGTGAAACCACATTTAGACCATCCTATGTGACTCAAAATCTCTTCAAGCCATAATAATGAAATAATTTTAGTTAGCAGCTCTGTAAAGGACTATCACATGTCTATGTTGAATACTTGATTCTGATTGGTCAGTTAAGGCATTCTGCAGTCAAGAACGTTGTCAACCTATGACCTCATCACTCACCCTTTTCGTTCCAAATGAATGCGCTTCATGAGGCTTTGCTGCTGTGTTTTAGGCTAATGTTAGCAAGCTAGCTACATGTACAGAAAAACGTCAGCTCAGTAGCTGACTCGCAACACCCAGTGTCAAAAAGACGTTACGACCGTTAACTGTATTACTGGGATCCAACCACCAAAGACAGGGAAAAGTGAAGCAACTTCCCTCCAGTCTAGGCAACAGGTGAGTGCCTCTTCTAGCTAGCTGCGTGCCTGTTGCAGGCTAACTGAGCTACTTGAAATGTAAACATGACGGCACCCACCCCACCTATACAATGGTGGGAGAAATAGGTTACATGACTGCCTTTAAATGAAGAATTTACTCACAAAAACCATAACTGGACAATTAAAACAAATAAAATTGTTGAGGGAAGTCAAATTTAATGCCACATTTTTCATACTGTTTTGCTAATATATCTGTGGTGAGGGAGGAACCTTCATCAAACCAGAGTGCCAATGTCAGCTCCATATATTGGTCTAACCCTAATATAGGTATAAAGATAAAAAAGACGGATAGGAATTCAGATGGGTAGATATACAGTTAGACAGATAAAAATGATGATTAATGTAGATAAAATGAATTTCAGTATCTTGTGTTGTACCTGGTTTGTGACCGTATGGTGGCCTGTGAGGGACATACTGGGGAATCAATTTTTTAATGAGGCGCTAGAGGTCAAGGAGGTCATTTTGAGGGAAAGAGGCTGAGCAATCTTTATGAAAATAAATGAGAAAGAATGCAATAAAGAAGGAAGAAGGAAGAATGCAATAATAAACACACACCAACACAAACAGGAACACAGTTCCTTTCAAATATTCCTTTCCAAACTGAGAAGATGCAAAAACAATGTGTGCCATACCTCATTAGTGGTCCGGGCCCACCCACTTCTTCCGTCTATACACACCACAAATGATAGACTGACTCTAAGGAAATTTATCTTTAAAGTATCTCTGGAAATGTGTGTATGTGTGTTCACTTGACATTTTATGAAAAATCAGATCTGGTCCAGTCAGTGTTGTCAGTCTCTGATATGGTGGATGCGCTGCAGTTTGATTGATTTTTAGTTTTTAGTTATTGCAGTATTGCTCAATACTGCACTGGTTGTCTATGGGAATACTTTACTTTAATGAGACATTTTGAATTCCAATAATCTCAATATTAGAAGTTGTAGCAGTAGTAACATAAAAGTAGTAGTAGCAGAGGTAGTAGTGAAAGAAAGGAAAGCAGTAGATTTTAATAATAGTAGTAGTTGAAGTAATTGTTGCAGTAAGTAGCAAAGGAAGTATTAGTAGTAGCAGTAGTAGCAGTGGTAGTATGAGTACTTATAGTACAGCTAGTAGTCGTAGCAGTAGAACTAGAAGTATTAGTATTGGTATTATTAGTTGAACTACTAGTAGTAGCAGTAGCAGTAGTGGAACAAATAGTGTTGGCAGTACCAGTATTAGCAGGGGTAGTGCTGCCAGAGCGCTCTGGCACTTTTTTTGTCCAAGTGAGGGAATATAATTTTCGTAGTCCGAATAATCTGGTTGAAATTCATCTACATTTTTTAACTGCCTGAAGATCCAGTCATCACTAAAGCGTATGTCATGCAAGAGAGCCAATAAAAACAAATGAAATGGTCAAAGTTGTCATATTGACATTTAAGGTGTGTTGATTGATTCACGGTGTCAACTCATGCACTGAGTAACATGCAAGAAAATGTTGCACTTTAAAAGTTGAGACAGAACTAGTATTACTAGCAGTAGAAGTAGTACAACTACTAGTAGGAGCATTACAAGTTGTACAGAATTATTAATAGTGGGAGTTGTAGTATTAGTATTAGTAAAACTAATGCTAGAAGTAGCAGTAGTAGGAGTAGAACTAAAGAACTAACAGTAGTAGCAGTAGTACTAGTAGAGCTAGTAATGGTAAAACTAGTAGTAGTTGAAGTAGTACTAGGCTAGTAGTCATCGATTCATATAGCATCACACGGCTCTGCGTCCTCTTACAGATTGACAAGGCACACATCAAAATAGATTTCTAACTGTAGCATCCAGCTCTCCTTCCCTCCATTCACAAAAGGTTGTTCTGCCTGGCAAATGAGCCAACAGTCATTTAACCGTGAAAGAAAACTAATAACCTAGATAATCCTGCTAAAAAAAGACAGCAGATTTTGTTTATCTCTCCTTGGCGGGGTGTTTGGGAGTGATGTCCTGCTTTCCCTGGTGCATTCTTTGTTCTATTGTTTGCCGGTGTGTTTATCAGATTGCATTGTGGGACGGGTGACGGGAAGACAGAGATAAATGGGATGTTTTGATCGCTGTTTGTGGTGCTAATGTGTTTTAGTCACTCAAACGGTCTCCGTGGAAATAGAGTTAATGAGCACTCTTGTGTATACGGGGTGGATTAAAGTTATTATGTTGTGTTCAGATGAATAATGCGTGTTTGTCTGGGGCTGCAATGCTCTTAAAACATATTCTCCTCACTCCCAGGACAGCAGTGAGTGTCAGTCTGTTTCTCATGATTTGCTTTTGTTATGAGGTTGAATGACGCATACATACACACACACACACACACACACACACACACACACACACAGACAGACACATACACAAGTGAAATAACAACT
>OMKZ01008772.1:4386-17339 GCA_900302535.1 Neoniphon sammara | reverse complement strand
AAAAAAAAAAAAAAAAAAAAAAAAAAAAAACGGGAGGTGGAGGATGAGGATGTTTGGTTCTCTGAAGCTCGGAGGAGACAAGTCACCGCTGGCCAAGAGTCCTCATTATCTACTCACATCTCTGGAGGTGTTGGGTTATGTCTGGAGAGCGAGGGGGGTTACAAAGTGAAAAAAAAAATAAAATAAAAAAATGAGGTTGAACTGAAAAAAAAGGAAAGGGGGGAAAGCGAAGAAAAAGAGAAAGCCGGAAGGTTGAGAGTTGTTTCGGTGGAGTTGGAGAGAGAGGAGGGAGAATGAGCGCTTGTCATTAGAGAGAAGAGAGGAGGTTTATCCGTCTCCTCCTGCTGCTCCTCTTCTCTCAGACTGACGAGCGACCTGACTGCTGAGCCCCGCGCTGCCGTGACGTCATTTTAAAGTCAAATATGTCATATGCTGCTGTCACTCACGTCATATGGGTGCATGGCTGGCCGAAAGGGGCCATGAGCTCTCCATGCTTCAGCCCTGCAGCAAGCATATAAATCCAAACTGATCTTGTGTTTTTTCCAGCGTGATGATGGAGAGCCAAAAGCGAGCACAAACTGTTTCTTAAACTGGTTCAAATTTATTTGAAAAACATGTCGCATCAAGGAGTATTCAAGACCGATGTTCCCTCAAAGATGATAGTTGACTAACCTGCATCTATTTATCACGCTGATTGAATCAGTCATTGCTCCACTTTATCCACAAAATTTATGAGCAGGTTGGAAAGTTTTTGTGGTCAGGGGATCAATTCACTAAAGCTTAAGCTATGGCGCAAAAAAAAAACGCAATTAATGATATGTTACCAAATTGCTCAAATATTTTAACTGGAGTTGTCTAAATTTCTTGTGACAAAGTGAATGTAAACGAATAAAAAAATCCTGAATCGTCCAAATCAAGAGAGCTGAGGTGAGCAATATTTTTACTGTAGTATTTGCCAGCTGAAAAAGCAATGGTATTTTCTAGCAGAAAGCTCATATTTACCATCTTTTTCCCCATATCACATGAATGCAGCATTAAACCGTCAACCCCCCACCACCACACACACACCTGCACTACAAGATGTCAAAGGTAGGCAAAATCCCATCACATTAGATCCGAAACACTGATGTGAAAGTGCAGTGAGATTGCTGAAAATATTACCTATGACAAGATCAACTCTTGCGTGAGAATGAGAGAGAGAATGTGGCGGCCTTTGTTTTGCACCTTGGGGTCAATGTGTCAAACTGATGAACACAGCTGTTGAAATAACACCTGTTTTAGCCTTTGCGACTGCTCTAGCCTTGCCTGGGAAAATGTTACAGGGCTGATTTGTTTATGCTCTCGGTATTTGGACTCATTGGTGAATAAATTCTCAATGTGTGTACATGCAAGATTTATATTGTGAACCTCCAACATTACCATAGCTACATCTCCAGTGTAGCTCTGTAGTTGTGTCTGGCTTTGCTCAGAGGATTTCTCTCTTAAGGATTGCCTTGATCAGTGTTTGGTAATGAACATAGTCCTTCTTCTCCGCAATCAGATGAATTGCAGCTGTTTGTACAGTTGACTACACTATACACGATGAGGCAACTTGCCTCCCCCACTAATTGTTTCCATAAAGCAGACTCTTTCCAATACCCTCATTACTGCATTAGTGGGTACAGACGCACTGATCCAAGTGGATACCTCTGTCTGAAGAAACTGCTGGTAGCTCCCCAGCAGATGGAGGCTGTCATCTCTCTCTCTGCATGCTTTGTTCCTGTCTTGTATGTTTGACTTGTCAGAATGTAACCTGCATATACAGAACATAATTTATTTTTTGTGTCCATGCGTGAGCACAGTGTGTGTGTGTGTGTGTGAAGCTCAGCCATTCTGCCTCAGATACAGAAGCACAGGTTGCCATGCATGTCTAGGACTGCGGGTGGCTTCGGTTCACATGGACCTAAACGCAGCATAGCAAACATCTGTTGTGTAAGCCATTAACACCCCGCCACGAGAGCTCAAATTAAAAGGAAGAGAGATTTGAGCATTGCTAAGATGGATTGAATCCCCCCGAACAGCAGTTGGTGGGTACAGTTTGAGCATGCAGGGGCTGAACTGGATGTTGCAGAAGGGGGTTTTACAGCAGTCAGCGTGCTGCGGTGTGTCCTGTCAGAGAGAGGGAAGAGTGAGTTCACATGTTGCTTATTGACCAAGGAGGCAGTGTGTTTCTAGTGCACAGGTTGTCATGCAACTAGCCCCCTTGCCATTATTTAGAGTGAACACTTAACTGCAGTATTATTAGTATTATTAGGGATGTTCATCATCATCATCATCATCATCATCATCATCATAATACCATGTTCATTTACCTTACCATATTACACAGTGTGTAATCTATTTGGCAACACTTTATAATAGCCACACTTAATAATTGCTTAGTTTATCATTTAACAGTTATGTCAACCAGGAGATCATGTGTTTGGTCGCACATGTGTATGTGTGTATGTGTGTCTGTCTGTCCACAGCTAATCTTGCAAACTACTGGTCCCATCAGCCTAAAATTTTTTGTGCACAGTTATGACGGTATGAGGAAGAACTTGTTGTGGTTGCAGTCATTAAAAAACTTTGAACAACGTTTGTTCTCTCCACTTCTGCTCCCTCGCTCCATTCATTGTCTAGCTCGCTCGACCATCGCTGCTCTTTCCCTACTGGGTTGCTACATCGCTCCCTCACTCAATTCATTGTCTCTCTCTCTCTCTCTCTCTCTCTCTCTCAGCATACTACCGGGCCTATCAGCCTAATAGGCTGTTTTTTTATTCTATTGTGTTTTCTGGGTGAGTTTATAAAACACTGCTAAGGAAGAAAGTCAACAGAACACAGAGCAGACACACGGGAGAACAACACTGTAAAAAGTGTTAGAGGCTGATAGAATCTGTCAACAAACGGGGGTTAAAATAGGTTCAATAATCTAATGTAAAAAAATGAAGTGTAAAACAGCCATAGCTGTTTCATATTTCAGCGGACTAATTTGTCCAATCTTCTTGGGTCTTTGGACAAGGAACAAGATCAAAGCCATCATGGAAAACCCCTCTGATAAAAAATTATCGCAGTGGCTTTAACCATTTATCAACAGTGTGATTAGTTGAGTAGAGAAGGCAAAAGGAGGGGGGCTTTAAACTGTTCAGCAGTCCAAGTTCTTTATTTTCCCCTTTTTTTTTCTTTACAGCAGTGAATTAGTGCAGCGTATTTACAATGCAGATCAGCTTGGCCAAAACTGAAGAAAATCAAAACTGAAGAAAAATGAAAAATAACTGGGAACTCCTCTATTAAAGATAGGGAAAAGAATTAAAGCAAAGAAACGAGACAACAACTCTGCACCAAGCTATGCCCCATTTAAGTTTTGGCGAGACCAGACACTGTGGCCTACTCCTGCCAGCATGAAATGGGAAAAAAAAAAAAATTTGAAAAAAAAAAAAAAAACGGGGGGAAAAATTAATTAAATAAATTTTTGAATAAACAGGAAAAGCTCCATCTCCTGTTTATAGAGACAGTAGCTACTTCAGCAGTCCTACTTCAGCAAATAACAATTAGACAATCAGTTAACTTAAAGCAGTGATTCATCCATTACCCAGTAGATAACTTTTATAAGTTAGTGCAAAACCATTACTATGTTAAAATAGTAAACATGATCTCAAACTGATCAAAATCAACATATCCCCCAATATCTCCCAACCCACAGGACGGGACTGTCCCACGGGAGACCTGTGTTTGAGTCCCTAGTGAAGCGAGACTGGTTTTTGTTTCCGGGTTTCATTTTCGGTGGCCTTGTGCTCTTTTCTGTGTATTTGTTATAGCAACATAACCCTAACCCAAACCCTAACTCTAACCATTTTCTAAACTTAACAAAGTAGTTTTGGTGCCTAAATGCAACCAAACGGTGACTGTTTTGAGAGTTGTCTGTGCGCATGCATGTTACGGCTTTTAGAAATAGCCCAGTCTGTAGTTGTTTGCTTGTGACTGTTCCCCATCTGTCCTGTAGAGGCGCTAGACCGACATATCTGAAAACATTCATATATGTCTAAATTATGTGCACATTCAACAATTTTGTCAGATGAGCCTAATTGCTTCTTGTTTTTTCTATTGTGGATTACTGTAGCTTTGATAAACGTTTTTTCTTTTTTTTTGGATTGCTAATATAAAGTTGCAACTGGGGTTTACAGTGCTTAAAACAACTGAGAAGTTAGTATTTTCTATCTATCTATCTATCTATCTATCTATCTATCTATCTATCTACAGGGAAAATACTAACCTCTAAGTTGTTTTGTTGGTGTCTTGTTGTTTTAATGAAACAAATAAGTATATGTGTATATATCATTCATAAACGGTTCAGTATATTCAGTACATTTATCTACAGGATTAGAGTACAACCAAACTAAAAAAAATGTGATTGGTTACTTTTAGCCTGACAGCCTGTCCTGCATTTTGATTGGTAGCAGAGCAGAATTTAGCAGAGTATGAATAAGAGTAGAGGAGGGAGGAATGGCGGAGAGAAGCAGAGCGTTACTGTCGAAGAAGCGTTTTAACACAGTGCAGCATAAAACAGGGTTATCTACACAATATTCTTTACAAATGTAACTCAGTAAATCTCAGCATTTGATTGGAGCTAAGTAATACAAAGAAGGAAGTGCCCTGAATCTTTATTTTACTTGTTTAGTCTGTATTTCAGGGTAGCGTGCTACTGCTTCCCAGCCGGAGTGATTTATGTTATCCGTGCTTACTGTTGTGGTTGCTACGCATGGTTTAACATGGTGTTTGTTTTAATGCTTAATCATCCTGAAGTGGAAAGAATTCAAAAGCCACAAGAGTCAAGGTCAGACAGAAGCCACTGTAACTGGAAAAGCTTTTGGTTTCCTCTGACAGAGAGAGACTGTCATCTAGTTACATGCAGTTTTGTGTGCCTCCTGGAATCAAGCATAAAAATACCGAAATAGAAACACAACGGTAGAAATAGAACAGAATATAAACATAGAAGCCTACAAGCCTACATCAAAGTTAATTACTAAATTTATACTATGTGATTATAAAAATCATATGCAATTCTAGAGGCACCCAAATAATATGTTGTTATATATTTTGTAAGCCACTTATTAACCATTTAATGGCAGCCAGAGGAGTGTACTGACTGCACCCCTAAAAACATTAACTTCTAATCTATAATCTATAATCTATCTAATCTATAAATAATACACTGTTATTTTATTCAAATGACATTATTTGTAGCATTTTCTAAACCTTCGTGAATTTTCGAAAGACAAAAATTATTATTAACAATTTTGGTTTCATGAGAAGACTAAGGCTTCAACTACATTTAAAACTGAAGTGAAAATGAACATTTTCTAGCATGAAGTACAGAGCTCTTTAAAGATCTCTGGTATGCTAAACTTCCATTCACAATTTGCATATTTTATTTTATTTTATGTTGCTCTATACTCAACCTTTGCATATAAGTTACTGTGCAGTCCGTTTAAGTTTTTTTTTTTTTCAAAATTTGATGCTAGACCATCCATTCAAGTCATATCACGAGGTACACTGAGCATACTCTGAATATACGGTCACACTGTAGCTGGGCTCATTTTTGCTGAGTTCTAGCACATTTAGCACCCTGCTCAAATGTTTCCATTGTAAACTTCTTCATGCTTATTCCTTCAGTATGTAATCTAGTGCTCTGCTATGTTCTCAGTTTTTTGTTTGACCAATTTTTTCCTCAAATCTTGCTGAATCCTTATGTGGCATGTTTGTACAGCATGTAAACTACTGTATGTAGGCACGCTGCATATGCAAGCAAATCCACCCTAAAATAATGTTTCAGGGTGGATTAAAGCATTAAGTAAGAGGAAGAAACACTATTTTAAGAATATTCCCAAAATAGAAATCATGGCAGTGCTGTATTGAAATCAAACAAAAAACTGACATTTCCCACTTGACCCCACTACAGCAAAAAGCGCAATTGGATATAAAAGCTCAAATGGTGAGTGACCTTTCAAAGTTGCACTTTAATTCACTGTCACCGGCGCAGCTCCAGATTTTGAACGTACCACAAATTAGAATTCATTTGCTGGTTTCTTGCTTTGGAAATTTTAGGACTGAAAAATGAATCAAACTCAGATTCGTATCATAAGCACAAATAAAATATATATAACACAACAGGTTCCAAATGACCATGTGTGGACATGCTAACAGTGATGAAGTGAGTGACTGCCAGACATGTCTCCCTCAAGCTCAGAAATACATAGAAATGAGATCAAAGGTTATCAATAGGACGTCCCATGAGAGATGCTGCATTTCCACAAGCTACACTGTGCAGCTATTTCACAAAGATAGAGAATTACTCGGCTTGTTTTTATGGAAAAAATACATTAAGTCTAGTTGCTGTCCAGTTTTCTACTCTTCTTTGAGGTACATAGAAGTGATAATTCTCCACATTTAAAATATTGGTCAGTATAATTTGTTGGTTAAACAGCATCTAGCCTGATCAGTCAAGTTATGTATTTTTCTGCATTTGTAGATACAGAGCAAGTTTGTATTGTTTTGCTTTGTTTATAGAAGGCGGACAGTATGGTTCAGGGTAGCAGTGATCTAAATATTTTGGGAGAAAGCAGCCTGATCCAAAAGACATAAAAGTAGATATGTTTCCAATTAGGTTTAGCTTTGTGCTCACAAATGAGCCGGTATAAGCAATATCTGGGCTACACTATAGCTTAAACCTGAAGGAGAGCAAGCAAGTGTACACAAGCACAACCATGCACAGCATTGGTTGTCCCACAATCCTTTAAAAAATGTCCCTACCAATGTTAAAACCACACGTACACCCTTGATGCGGGTGATAGAAGGTGTCTTGCCTAGGGCACCAATATGGTTAGAAAGCCCAGCACAGCTCCAGAGCTGTACCTAAAACCTGTGAAGGGAGCATCACTCAGTATGAGGTGTGAGAGTGCAGTTTGACTGACTGACCTGAATTTGACTCCTGATGAACACGTCTTGGGATTCTTCTACTTACACAAGTATATTCCAATTGCAGCACTAGCTTTACCTTATAACAATTTCACATCACCTGTTCTGTACATCATTGTTGGACGATGTTGAGTGCTGAAAAAGCAAGGTTCTGGAATTGATATCATTATTTCAACCTCATTACTCAAAAACATTATAACACTGTCTTTTGCTATTAGCTATCCAACTAGCTAGCATGGCTATCAACTAGCTATACTTGTCTAGCATTTAATGTTAGACAAAGTAAAAATACACTTAAGTAAAAATAAAATTACTGACTTAAATGCACAGTATTTATATACAAGTATAAAAGCTGCTAAATTACAATAACATGACAAATAATTAAGTAATACTTCATACACGACAACTACCCCACCTGAAATTGCAAAAGCAGTACATTTGCAATCACAAAACAGTCATTTTTCATATGCAGCATCAGTGCTTGTTCAAAACTTTTGATGTCTAAGATATGAAAAGACAGGATGAGATGTGATACATCAGGATAAATTGGAAAAAAAATAACTATATTGATGAACGCATAGTATAGTTATGTGCAGAGAGGAATTCCATGTGAACTCTGTAGCTGAACTTTCAGTAAGATCTACTTCTATTTGTTTGGGAATATTGTCTGTTATTTTTGCTTCCAGTGGAGTCTGGTCTGTATAATTCCACTGCATTTTATGCTTACTACAGTGTTTCTCCAAAGCAAAGTGCTGATTAAAATGTATCAAGAAAAAAAAAGTCAGTGCAAGAGGAACAAATGACCTTTCTGGGGTTCCACTCAGTTTGATTTAGTGTATTGTTTTATACAAGATGCCGCCTGAATAATGACCACTTAATGATTTGTGTGGAGTTCTACCTTAAATATTTAAGGGAGAGGACAGGCAGAGCTGCAAGTTTAACCTGTTATGACACTTAAGGATCTTCACACTTGCTTAATGAAATGAACTTGGTTACGGATCACTAGTTACCCTTTTAAAATGTAAATAATGTAACTATTTTGACTACATCATTAAAGTAATGTAACTTATTACATTTGATCACGTTTATTACTTTTTGATTGCTTTTCCAACAAACTAGGCAAAGCTGGAAAGTTGTAACTATATAAACCAGGCAGTGCAAACCTCAGTAGCTACTCAACACTGATTACTGTTAATCTTTATTGAAAGTTCTTCAGTATAGCATGAATTAGGATTGTAATGTTTTGATTTTAAAGCACAACCAAAGATTTTGACTTTCTCAGTTGTATGTATCGTTTTACAGTCGGTCATGTGTGTTGCATATTGCAGTGCAGTATCTGTCTTGTTTTGTTGTCTTGTGCTGCTGGTTAGCCAGCTTAAAGAAAAAGGTTAGCTAGTAAACACTGTATTTTCATTTAAAAGTGTAACAAACTTCTTACAGCCAAGGAACCTTAAGAATTAGAAGAGTTACATCACACCTAAAAATGGCAAGTTTTGCAACTAGTTTGCAGTGTTGGGAAACCACACTCAGAATTTTAGTCAATACTTCCAAATGAATGGACTCTGTCCCAACTATAAGCGTCCATGTCATATTGGAGAGGTCGGAAATACGACATGACAACTCATCTTGACAGCCTGAGTGTTCAGGCATTCATTCAAAAAATTGCTGGAATGTCGCAGCTAACGACTACACACATTAACAGGCTTATACCAAACACTAAAGCTTACATTAGCCTGTTGTAGGAATAACCTGAATAAAAAAAAGTGTAGAGAAACTTTTATAGACTATAATAAGTAATGTTGTTGTCAAAGAAGTAGCAAAAGTGGCAAATGACAACAGGCGTCTTACTGTGTAACATAATACCATATGTGTATGTGGCCATATTGGAAGTCCTAAGCTCCTGGCTATTGGTAGTGGGTCAACTGTCTGTTTTTTCCACAAAAAATAGCAAATAAGTTGTGTACAACTTGTCAAGTCACAGCTATATTACTATGAAAGGAGTGTGCACTGTGTATGTAGTTAGTGCTCGTTTAACTGGTCACATTTTTACATAACGTCATGCTTTTCTAAATTAGCCAGCTCGCAGTTTATATAGCTAGCTAACAAAACCAAAATCCAACAGTTTGTTCAGGTTAGTTTAACTGACTCCTCTCTCGCTACAACTCATTATATACTAAAAAAACAAGACAGCTCATTGTGTCACAGTGCCCTATAAACATACCTACCTTATTAGACTATTCACATTTACCACTGCTGAATGCCCTCATTAAGCATTTGTGTTTTTCAGATATAGTATCTCTCATTTTCTAGTCGCGCTTGTTATATATAAAGGCATTATTTGTGTGTCACTTCTCCGCGGGATATCCATTAATGAGGCAGACATTGTTAGTATGAGACTGGTCATGCAATTTCAAAGCCTCTATAGGCTGAGCATGACTTTCCTCTTACTTTTGAGTATACGCATGCATGCTTGCTTATATAAACTGTGTTCATGCACATATGTGGCCATTCATTCACATGTGGGTGTGTGTTAGTATAGGCATGTGAGGAAGAGGATGAAAGTATGAGAGGAAGTATGAGCAAGGCAGCAATTAGTGTGTATGGATGAACTCCCTTCATTTATCTCCTGTCATCCTGGTCTATGATACTAGACGCTCCCTGCCGAGGATCTGGTGTCAAGCTGGACATCTACTGCACGTACTTATTCTCCCCTCTTATACACACAGGCCTACACATACACACATACACACACACAAAGTTGGTCTGTCAGCACACTGGGCCAGTGCCCACGGGTGTTCAACTATTTTCAGGGAAATGTCAAATCTCCTCAATTCAATGGCAAGCAACAGATTCTTTTCAATGAAGTTTCAACTCATATTCACCTTAGTGTACATACAGTATTTGGCCTGAAGGGAAGGCAAAATGGCATTTTTATTGTACTGCATAAGTCTGGAGAAGGGAATGTCTGTAAAACACAGATAGAACTGGCAATGTTATGTGGTGACAGATAGCTAACAAAGATGAATGGTAGAAACAATACAGAGGACAGTAGGAATGCTTATAAAATGCTCCTATTCACCTGCTACTTCTGTGCTTTACAACCAGGATCCATTTGATACACTACTTGTGACTTGCTAGTCTACTTTTCAGACAGCCATAGAAAGCGTCTAGCACATCCCTCACTTGTCATCCTGTTCACACAGTGCAGTGCAGTGTCCTGATCATCAGAGCCAAACGAAGGCAAACAAGCTCTGATTGAAAAGCTTGAGTTGCAACTCTGTTGCAGCAAGCGAAAATTTCAGAGATCTGGGTAGTCGGATGGAATAGACCTCATTTAAATGAGTGCAAACAACCACGGACTGGGTTCTGGGCTTCATCTGACAAAGGCTGCCAAGTCAAGATTGAGAACACTGTGAAACTGAGTATGCAATGATGAAAATAAGTTGTTTTCTCAAAGAAAACTGAGCAGAGTTTTCTTGTAGTAAATTGGAAGACATCAAACAGCAAACAGGCCTGGATGAACAGGTTAAAACAAAAGAGGAAGTGATGCATTTCACTGACTGACTGATACACGGTGGAGATGGGATATGACTGGCAGACGACAAATCACCACCACGTTTAAGTGTTTTACACAATTACATGTTGGAGGAAACATTAAATCAACCTTCATTTACTATGTGACTAGCTGCAAATCCCTTCCTCTAAGATACACTCTCTTCATGTATTCTGACTTCAAGCATTGTCTAAAACTCAAGCATGACCACAACCAGTGATATTCATTGTTAAGCACCTTATTTGAATGGGACCTCAGCTGTCAGGCTCCCTAGTGAATCTGCTGCCTTCATCTCTTCTATGGAGAATGCAGTAATGTTAGCAAACATAGCATATAAAATATTACATATAGCATACACATACATACATACACAGAAGCCCTGCATATGCAACAGTGTGATTTATTATATATAAATAACCAGAGCACAATATATGGTTTGTTGTGATCATAAAAGATTCAGCTTTATTCTGTGCTGCACACATCACCATATATAACTATATCCCAGGAGTGCCATGCAAACTAATGACAACCACAGCCCAGTATATAAGTTGTTGCATCATGTGATATCATGTAAGTTTAATCTATTAGATAAAAAAAAAAAAAAAGAATTTTGAAAGGAGCACATACTGTAAAAGTCAATCTCTTCTAAGGGTGCATTAATGAAAAATAATCTCCAAAAGGAGTTCTCAAAAACATCAGTGACTCACTATTAAAATGCTTGGCTGAGTTACAGAAGGAATCAATCCCAAATGTGTGAGAAAAAATGTTTACATTAGTTTGTACTGCTTCATATGTGAATGCAGCTTATGATGCTTTTTTCCCCTTACTGTAAGGCACATTGCAATAAGGCACACTGATATCAGATTGCGCGGTTGTAGTTTTTAAAGGTTCAAACATGCTGCGGCACATCTCCCCTGCTCTAACTCTGTGCTGCCTTTTATATTTTGTCATTTTGTTGAATCATACAAAGGCAGCCAGATAATTCAGTTTGAGTTTGAGCAACATCAGCAGAACCAGTGAAAGGGGGTGCAGCGTATGTGAAATATGGGGGAGCTGACCTTGAGGAAATGTTCTTGTTTTTTTACCCGGTGGGGTCTAAATTCTGTTAAAACTGTGTGTTCTAAGAATCCTGAGGATGCCACTGATTCACATGATGTTCAGATGAGAGAAATAGGATTAAATTGATAAGGATTTCTCAAAACTGATATTGGATTGAGGCTGCTGATATTGTTAAGACATTCACAGTTTTTACATTTGATAATTTTTAAAGTTAAGGAAATCCCCCTAATTACAATTGGTTTACCACAACGTTTTGTTCTTGTCAGGGTGAAAAAGCCTCTGAAACAATATTTAAACCATACAACACATCATAATAACATTTTATCAATAATAATTAAACATATTCATGTGTGTGGCCTGGCATTGACAGCATTAAGGGCCTCGCACTGACAGCCAGTGTAGTATTAAATTCTGCAATAAATATGGAATCAATCAAACTGTATCATATTGGCTATTAATATATTGATTTTTAATAAAAGGCTAATATTGGCCCTATTTAGCCCTAACATGAAATGTCATTTGTGACTATTTCACCGCGATTTTGTGATATGTGACTTAATGTAAGATAATGAGCTATGATACATCACAATATCTGTAACTGAATAAGAAAAAAATATAGATACTCATATTTAAATAATCAGAACCACATTAAAATAAATACATGCAGAGTTCCAGTGTGTTGAATAAAAATAGTGATATTTGGCACAAGTGTAAATATAATGTATCACAAGAAGTATTGCAATTTATTGCGTTATTGATTTGTTGTTCCACCCCTAATTTTAATTACAGTATACTTTTATGTGATATTATACCACAACAGCGCTCCTACATGCAAAAATGCATTGCTGATGTCTTGACCCAAACTTAAATGAATCTGTCTTCCCACTGATATTTGTTATGCTAAAAATGCCACTCCAATCTGTATTTCAAACACTGACCTTTTTGAATAGGGCTTAAAACACAGACATAATGTAAGTATAAAGCCATTATAGTATGTCAAATGTTAAAGCCTGAGCCTTTCAAACTGATATCAATGGAAATTTATTGGAGCACGCTCAAGGATACTTGACTTGTTGCTGGAATATCTCACTTTAATCTAACGGAGGAGCTCTAATGATGAGAAATTCCACTGTAAAGCTCTGTCACCCCAGCAGTGCCTACCTGAAAGCAGAGAGCGTGGGAGCACAGGAGAAGTCATTGCTATGGAAACAAGCACAACACTGACAGAAAAAAAGAGGTGTAGATGGGGCATAACTTAAAGGAGAAACTGTGCCATGGAGGAAAGAATGCTCTAATTAATTGGTCGATAGCACCAACAGTAGCACATAAGAATGCCATGTTCCACTTT
>OMKZ01008771.1:6338-19836 GCA_900302535.1 Neoniphon sammara | reverse complement strand
CACACACACACACACACACACACACACACACACACACACACACACACACACCCATGGTACATATCTGCTGAGTACACAGATACATTAACACTTACAGAAAGCCTCAAATAAGCCTTAAATACTTATCCCTGACACTGCAGAAAGGGGATACTCTAAATAGCTGTTTTCTGCCTGCTCAAGACTTCTGTGTGTATACGTGTGTGTGTGTGTGTGTGTGTGTGTGTGTGTGTGTGTGTGTGTGAGAATGCTTGCATCTCTTGCTCTGCTCGGCATATCACATCAATGTTCCTACAGCCATGAAAACCTAGGATTTTTAAATTGTGATTTGAGAGGCAGAAGTTGGTGGAAATTATGTCGCAATTTACCTTCAGAGTGAGATTGTGGACATTTTGATCTATTATAGGAGTCAAAATTCAACGCATAATGATTTTCACTATAGGTATTTACAGTCACTATAATCACCCAGCCTTTCAGCCAAGTGTGTGTACATTATTTGCTAAGTCTTTTTGTAAACATATTCAACAAAGATAGACAGATAGATAGCTAGATAGATAGATAGATACAAATCTGGAAGGAACAAGGGAAAAAAATCAGCTGCAATGATCATTTTATAGCATTTAGCTCCTTTAAATGTCATGTGTTCTACTCTGTTTAGCAAATGCCCCGCACTGCTCCCTGAGGATCAACATTTTTTTAATTAAAAAAACCCCCAAATGTGTCTGTGTTGCTTTCACTGTCTATAGTCTTTTCCAAAGCCATTTGTAGCTGTAATGATCCTACAATAATTCAACTAAGCATCTGTTTATTTATAAAAATAAATAAATAAATAAAAAACAGTGACATACCTGGTCTCATGCCTTTTCTTTACCATCAAAGTTAGGCTCTATATAATTGCTCTCCCAAAATAGCAGAACAGAAAGGCCTCTTGTCTCCACTGTGCTGGTAAATAATATTCATTTTATTCATTACTTGAACAGGGCTGGTTAACCTTTTGAGGCAGGAAATCTACTTTTGTTCAATAAACTCAACTTTGATATCATTTTGTTTTCTTGTCAGAATGTATTTTCTTTAAAAACTGCAAATGTAGAGCTGCACTGTTAAAGTCTGGGTTGTTTATTTTAGTTACTTGTAGAGCAGCCTTTGAAAATTCTATTATTCATATTAAGAATTGCAAGAGTGCCTTTAAGTCCTACTAATTAAAACATTTTTGTTTGTATGTCTGAGGAGTTTATTATGCTATTGTTATTGTTATTATTGTGCTAAAGATGGACTTTTGCCCATAGTTTTCATGGAGGAGTTTAAGAGGGATGAGCATGGCTAATTAAAAAAGGCATCAGCTTAGAAAATTCCCTCTTCCCTGCATGCCTTCATCAAATAAGGAACAGCAAAAGAAAACTGCAGATTATGTAAGGCCAGATTCATGACTTTAGTTACACCAGTTTTTGTCCTGAATTTTTTTAATGCATTTATTTATTTACTGTGTTTTCATGCTGTTTTTGTAATTTTGTAATTTTGTAATAATGTACTTGTCTGAGGAATATTTTTGGTCATTTTTTTTAACTTTTAATGAGACAGCTGAAAGTAAAAACAGACAGGAAAACCTGGGTATGAGAGAACATGGGGACACACACCAGTCTGGATGTAAACCCTGGATGCCAGTTTCATGCACCTTAATGCTCACTTTTAATGCACTGTTGCATTGTTTTCGCTCCACATGTCAATTACTGCAACACATACTGTAGTGATTTCAGAAGATCGGGAGCCGTGTGTGTTCAGCGCTTTCCTTTCAGTTGATGTGTATGTAAACATAGTGAGCGTGGCAAATGTGAGAAGGAGACAAAATGTGTGGCTCCATTTCCATAAAGAGTCTCTCCGGCCTTTTTGTTGTTTTGGCTGCTGGGAGATTCAGCTGCAACGCAACCGCTCACTTTCCACAGAGAATTGAACTGAACACATTTGTGCTGCTTACTCCCTGAGTCTCACTACGTCACATCACAGCCATGGTCACTGTGCTGCTACTACTACTACTACACACACATACACACACTCTACAGTTGTGGCATGTATTTGTCAGTATTGGTGTCATGGGATTTGTAACATAATAACATAAATGGTTAATTTATTCTTTTTATGCATTATTTTTTTCATTTTTTTTCATTCTAATGTGTTGCTGATAGTTAGTTTAGTTGGCATTTTGTGGGTGCAGAAAATATCTATAAATTTACCAGGTGCAAGAAAGGAATTGATCAGGGAATCATTAAAATATTGGATTGTTATGTCCTTATGGAACCAGCAATTCAGTTCCCATTCATAGGTTTGACATATGTCAAGTCATGTCAAGTCAGTTTGTGTAGCCCAAATTCACAAATTACAATTTGCCTCAGAGGGCTTTACAGTCTGTACAGTAATACAACATCCTCTGTCCTTAGACCCTCACATCGAATAAGGAAAAACTCCCTTAACAGGGAGATAAAGGAAGAAACCTCAGCGAGAGCAACAGAGGAGGGATCGCTCTCCCAGGACGGAGAGACATGCAATAGATGTTGTGTGTACAGAGCAGAACACAAATGACAATACGGCAATGTAACAGAATAAAATTGTCAGTGTAAAATTGTTCTGATGTTGCTGCGCTCAGACCAGCCCTGTGTAATCCTTAGACTGAAGGCCAGACGGCTGAAACCTTTGGTCTTTCATGAAATGTATTACTGCAGACATCGGCACTGTAGAGTCTGACTGTGCCAGTGTTTGTGTGAAGTGAGCAGCTATCAAATTAAGGATCTGTCTTTGCGGTGGGATGAAAAAGCCATTCCAGCTATCTATGCCTTGCACCCAAAACACAGATTTGATCCATTTCATACCCATGAAGTGGAAACACGAGTCATTTATCTTGTCCTCCTCTTATCTTGTCACAGTTGTTTGTATGATATTTCAGCCCTGAATGCATGGATAGATAAATTGTATGCAATTCTGGTTAAGGTTTGGCTAGAGCACTCTTATTGTTTGCAATACTTTGTCCTCGGTTCTTTTTGCTCAAGGTTGCACTATGATTTGAAAAAAAGTGTGTTGCATTGCAGTCACTTCTTAGCACTTAATCATGAAATGTAAAAGTACATAAATACAGCTCAGTTTCACTCATATTTTATACCACAGAGTGGTTCTTGTATGAATTCAGTGCATCACCTATTTTTATATTCATAGCTGTTCCATTCCCAAGCGTTAACCCCAATGCATTTCCAGAAGAAGTGAAATCAGTGCAAACAACCATAAAATTGATTTGAACCTGCTAGATATCAACTCGGGTGTTCACGTCCATGGCAGCATATCCTCCAGTGACCCCGCAGGACCCCTGCTTGGCGCTACCTGTCAAAATTCAATTCTGCACCAGCAGCCGCTGACCCGGCCGCTGCCTCTCTCTTTCTGAACAGCCCTGATTGAAACACACACACTCGTACGCTCACAGGCCTTATTTCCATGTTGGTGCAAGCCCCCTGCTGTAGGTCAGACGCTAACACACAGGATTGGCGGGGCCATCCATCTGTTCCCGTCCCCTCCAGCCCTGACTCATTCTTCTCCATTTTGCTGCTTCACTGGCATTCGTAGCTGATTTTGCAGTGATTTCAGTTTGTTTCTACTATGCTAATTGGTTTGCACTCCTTTCCCTTTTATCAGTATGTAGCCAGCCTTGGTACAATGACACATCAAAGGTGAACAGAGAGCACTGAAATTTCTGCTGCAGTTGATGAGAGACATTAATGGATGTTTATTCTTAATATGTTCTTAATGTGCCTTGATAAAGCAGATTTATATAGCAAGATTTAATTTGTCTATACAGTTTAACCATTCATTCTGTCACCAGATGTGGTACACTGGTACATTACATCATGTTTCAGATGATGTAATGTTTCAGATGGCTCTTGATTGTAGATACATGATGTTTTCCAAAGTTAATCAGTGTCATCATGTCTTCATTTCTGATACTAGCATTTGACACTGTAAGTCAGTGGTTCCTAAGCCTCCTGTCCTGCAAGTTTTTGTTCCAGTTTTACCCCTGCACGCCTGATCCTGATTAATGCTGACTGGCTGAAACACATTTGCCTCAACAGGGTGTGCATGAAAGTGAATGGAGGAGTTAAAGATGAAGGAGGGCCACGCGTGATAGGTCCGTGCAAGTGGGATGCAGTGGGGTTCAGGTGTATCCTGAAGAGATGAGTCTTCAGTCTCTGCTGAAAGATGGGCATTGATTCAGCTGTTGTGACCGAAGGGGGAAGCTTTTTTTCACCATTGTAGATCAAGAAAAGAGTCACAACTAGGATGACAGACCTCTTGAGTCCATGTTAGAGATGAAGGGGTGAGGGAACCTGCAAGGGTGCAGGAGTGAAATGAATGAGAACTCAGAACCTGACCAGAGAATGTAAATATGGAGGGGCATTTTGATGTGCTGCCTTGCAGGCGAGTACAACCGACATAAATTTGATACAAGTAGAGATGGGTATTCAATGAAGACAGCGGCAGAGGGGAGTGACATAAAATAAGTCACTTCTCAGTGTGTATTATCTTGCCTCCTTATGCCCTCATAATGAGTGATGCACCACAGGAGCCTGAGATATTTGTTTACCAAGCCAAATAAATCAGTTTCACTATTTCTTTTTCAGCCTAGCAAAGCACTCCTTGAGCAGAAGTGCAGAGGCCTATAAAAAATTTCACTGATTGACGAAAAGCACAGGTAAATATTTTTTAACATCTACTAAAACAGAACAGAATTTGGTGCTATTATTGATTCTGTCATGCAACTTTATTCCAAATGAAATGAATATTAAATATATTTTTGCCTAGACAGCTGCATTTTAAGATCTTGTCACAATCTAATAACACTGCATACTCTGTTTTCACAAGTTTTAGATTTAGATAAACATGATTTTAGCATCATCAAGCAACAGTCTACAGGTACTTGCTTCTCACCAACATTACATAGAATAGAAACCCTGTTCTTTGACTAGTGGCCAAATTTACACCCTTCAAAGTGAATAGAGATTTGGGCCCCAGGTAATGCTTCGGTGTGTGTTTTTGCTCCTGTCTGATTGTACCCTTGCAGGAGAAAGCAGGCGTGCAGATGACCATGATTCAAAATGTCCCCATGCCCACTGGAGCGGACAAGCCCCTAAGAATTACTGGGGATCCGTACGGAGTGCAGGTCGGTTTTGCAAAAGCTCAGTGTGAGCCTCTATCTTTCCAGTTTACACTCAATTTTACACATTTTATGCCTTCAGTGTTCCGTTCAAAAAATTGAAAAGCTGTCTTTGCTTTTGAAAAATTCTGTTATGGAAAGTACTTGCACGGGAAAGAGCTATGCTTCATATGTTGAATAAAATCTGTGGAAGTACCCAAAACACAATAAACAGTAAAAACGGTGTCCTGTCCTTTTGCTATATTATCAATTCTAAAGCTTTTCCTGTGTTGTGCATTCCTATTTAGCAAGCCTGTGATCTTGTGGAGAAGTTCCTCTGGGATAAGGACTCATAGGAATGCAGAATTGGACAGGGAAACATCCAGGATGTGAGGAGAGTTTCTCTGCTTTCCTAATGCTGGACAGCCAAATTGATTTTGACTGATTCAGACAAAAGAAAACTAAATGATTATGATGATGAAACTGCAATGATTACATAGAACTGGTGATAGTGGTAGAGTGGAAAAGTAGAAATTAAATTTCTTAATCTCAATATAAAGGTCATTCTACATGATATACCCCATGCTTCAGTATTACAAATCAAAAGCTAGAATCGCTTTTCTTAAAATAACTTTATTAACTTTATACTTTATACTTTTTTTTTGTCCAGAAACATTTTCAGGGTGCCTCCATGCAGGTACAAGATGGCCTTGGGTGTGTTATAGGACAAGTGCAACATGGGGACACAAAAAGTACCTGTTGACAGATGTGGCCTAGTATGTGGAATAGGTGAGGAAAGTGTTTTCATCAGTGAAACCAGGTTTTTATATCTGCTGATGTTGTGAACACCTCAATAAACTTTATTCCCTCTGCCTCATTTTAACTGCTAGCTTGACTACAGTACACAACCTGCTGATCAGTGTGACTGACTGTCCTTGGTCGAGCTTATTTCTCGCTGTGAAGTCGTCTCTTCTGCATACATTCCATCATACACAGGCGTGACATGCAGATAATGTACATTTTATCAGTGTTAAACTACATATGAACAGCTCAAAAACAACATAGCCAGTTCAACAAGACATTTTTTTCTCTTTCATAACTGAACGCCATTTGGTCTTCTGCCACTGCGTGAAACTGATGAGAAGAGGGGTGAGTGGCCACCCTCCTATTCTTCCTCCAGGGCTCATGTATACAGCACAAGTGGCATTCATTGGTTTCAC
This sequence comes from Neoniphon sammara, assembly GCA_900302535.1. NCBI lineage: Eukaryota > Metazoa > Chordata > Actinopteri > Holocentriformes > Holocentridae > Neoniphon > Neoniphon sammara. Next base: position 13,452 of record OMKZ01008771.1, on the reverse strand, counting down.
TAAGGGCTTAATGACGGGGATAATGCGTGTAATGTGACATTAATTGTTAAAGGTGCATAATAACAGCCCTCAATCATGTGGAAGGCTGCCTGGCATCTAATGAGGGCCTTTCAGCCCAATAGAGTGCAGCGAGGGAATGAAAAGGAGGAATTAGCTTATTGGCTATTCATGCCCACTCTATTGCCAGCTATTTAAAAGTCATTGACCATTGCGTTGGAAGGAGCTGTGTGTGTGTGTGTGTGTGTGTGTGTGCAATATATGTGCATGCATCCCCTTAGTGTCTGTGTGTGCGGTGGTGGGCGGGATCCAAGGGGGCCTCTTTACCTAAGATAAAAACACGGCAATAGAAATGTCAAGTGGCTTTTGTGCATGTAGTGGGGCGAAGGAAACAAATAAACCTGGGCGTTGCGTCCCCCTTTCTCCGCATTACCATATGAAGTGGACCAATATGGTGGAGATGGCGGTGGGTCTGGGTGCTGTCACCAATCCCTTAAAGGGTGCAGTGATTAATATCTTTACGATGCCATATGCAGCCCATTGCCCCTCTGTTTTGACCCCCATACGCACACACACTGCTTGATGAATCAAGCCACCCACCAATGTACAGTCATTGTACTATGCGAAACGGTCCCAAAATGCTTCCAAATCTCATATTGCAGGCTACCAAAATGGAATCCAGTTTTGGACATTTGGTAAACTTACATGGTTCAACTTTTCAGTTTAAGAGTGAGAACTTTTTTGTTGCTATCCAGAACTTTTTTGTTGCTATCCGGAAAATGTTGAAAGAGAAATGACCACCAGGTTGCTAATGTTAAGCAGAAACCCCGATGCACAAAGAGCATCAGTCAATTTTCATTAGTTATACTTTCTGGATGCTGGATTTAAAGCTGCAGTCTCACTGGAGATCTCCGTGTTACACATTTGCTTCATGTTATTTCTTATTCCCTTGAGATCCTAGAGGTTTTTTTCCACACCAGCAGCTAACCAGTTCCTTGGCTTTGCCCTAAATGCTGTCACCAGTTGCACTTTTGTTTCCCCTCCTTTTCTCCAGCTCACTAAACCAGTCTCATTAATAAGGCCCGTATTATCTGTCCTCACTACAGCCCAGTCCATGAAATGAATAGTCAGGGTCTTCATTGCTCTCTGCTGTCTGACTAGAGGAGCTCATAATGGCTTCATTAAGGCAGAAGTTTCATTTGGTTGACAATGGGTTAATGGTCCATGTGCAGTCTGTTGGCAGCAGGGAATGGGCTACGGGAGGAGGAGAGGTTTTTGATGAGCGTTTTCATTCCGAGGTCAGCCAGGGTCATCTGAGTGTCAGCCACCAGCGAACAAATGTGTAATTGATGTTGGGACAGCCCTGGTGTCCCCCCGGGAAGCACCCTCAGCCTTTTCGATGAAATGGGCATTGGGTGCAGGGGGGGTCGTTGTTGTATTCCCCCCCCCCGTATGCTCCCTCCCCTCATCACAGAGGACAACACAGAGTCAAGAATGAAAAGGGTAAAAAAAGAGAGACAAACGATATCCCAGAAGGAGGATACGCTTCAATTTCGGCCCTTTTCTCCTGCCAGCTATGTTTCATTTCTCCCTGCTGGTGTAATTGCTCTCCCCACACGTCGGGAAGCTGGCATCTGACTCGGCGGGGTGGGGGGTTTGAGGAGAGATGTCTTCTTTTGTTTCCTGATTTGCATGGATGTTAACATAGAAAGGCAGATAAGTGTTGGAGACACATGCCATCGTCTCATAAGGTGGCACTATCACGTCAGTTCTGTCGAGGGTGTCAGCGTGGCTCTGTGGAGGACACCAGGACTCTGAGACGTCCGGTCTAATGAGAGGTCTGATTAAAGGAGAGCACATCACATCTCTAAGTGTTATAAAAGTCTTAGGTTGGCCACAGATTTTAATAAAACCAACCATTCTGATTATTCAGTCATTGAAAATTCCTCATTGCTTGATGCTTTTTCAGGTGGACAATCCATAAGAAACATCAGAGATCAGTCTGATTCCCATCTGGTACAGCAGCGAAACCCACCACCCAACACCGACCCCAACATCACCATCCAGGGCACCCCTGCACAGCTGGAGGAGGCCTGCAGGCTTATCGATGAGAAAGTTGGGGTAGGTGGTCTGGGTCTGCTCCCCCACCCCACCCCAAAATGCTATTGTCTGGGCTGATATTCATGAGCGCACATGTCAATGCGGGGAGCTGCTGGGGCGAGCTTGGTTCCTGTGGTCCTGGTGGCCAGCAGGATGTCACCAGGGGTTAAACATGAAGAATCCATCAAATGGACTTAATGGAGTGCATCAGCGCCCGGCCTTGCCCTCTGACCTTGCCTGTTGGCTCCCTTTATACACAAGTGTGGTCTCTCTACTCGCCCTCTCTTCCCTTTCTCTGCTCTAGGTGCCGGTATCGGGGGAAGAGATTCACACTGAGACTGCTGTCGCCCCTCAAGGACCGGCCACTCCTCTAAAGCAGGGATCTCCACTGAACTTCTCTCTTCCTCACCATGTCACTATTGAATATGTTTTTACATGGCTCAAATGTTGCAAATCATAAAGCAGTGTCTTCAAATTAATTATGATATCTGTTACAGCTGCAGATCACTCAGACTCACATCAGTTTGTCTCTTCATTCTGCTTAAAGTAAGCTTCAGACACCTGTGATTGGAATACGGGGTACATTTCAGTTACTGCAAGCTAATACTAGCTAATACTCAATAAGTACAGGCTTGTACAAATATTTTAGGTCAGTTTGCTAAAAATATCCACATACTGTATATATTGGAAATTGTTTCTGCACAAGATGCTGCTATATTAATCAAGAGGACCACCATGCCAGATACATCTAACACAACAAGAACTCAAGAGAATAGATCCTAACCCAGCTGGAAAATTATTTTCATTATCTTACAGAGTGAGGGGTAAAAAACTATTTCCTTCACCAACAAAGTTGCCGGTTTCAATTGATTCATCACTCGTGAAAAGCAATCCAAGGACATGTTTAGGCTTGTTTTACCCTTGAATTTTGTATTTCAGCAGTATATTTAACCTCTTCTGCAGACTAGGGTGAGATGTTCACATTCCCTGTGGGTAACCACCTCTTTTTTCGAGATGGAGACAGTTTAAAATTTGCTGTCGATAGAAATTGTTAGGAAAAGGAACTGCCGATGAGAGGGTGAAAGAGTCAGAACCAGGCCCACTTTCAGAAAATCTGCTCTCAAAAAGTGTTTTCTGTGTGTGGCTTCAGGTCACACAGGATCCCAGATGGGACAGATGGACTGGGAGCAGTAAGATAAAGAGCCAGGCGAGTGTAACTCAGAGAAGAGAAGGGTTTACTTTTCATCATTCATAAGCTAAGCCTGTTTTATTTTACCTTCATGCTCTAAGGACAATTTCAGTTATTCTTAGTTGTCCTTACTGTGTACACCTGATCTTATCTGGTATTGTTTTGACTGTATTTGCTCTCCTTGAGTCACAGGGCCTGAAGAAATTTTTACCATCCATTTTCACAGTAATATGCTTTCCCTTCCAGACCATGTTAACAAATTATGAGCATAAGTCATGGTTGACCATCCTAAACATGAACATGATTAAATCTGAAATAGTTTTAGGAGCATAAAAAGCTGTTGTTAACGCACAGTACTTATAAAATACAAATGTGCAAAACATAAACGTAACTGGAATTTGAACATTTTTTAGATTATACTGATAAGACGACAGATATGCAGTGTTGAAATGTTTAAAATATATTTTTGCATCAAGTGTCAAAGTCTGCGTTTGTTTAAAGGGCAGCAAAGCCAAACCAGACCCAGAGCTCTGGAGCTGAATACAGTAAAGTTTGGGGTGAGTGCTGCATGTTTGTACCCTGCTGGAGCAAGTCAAGAATAAACCAAGATGTGACTTCACTCAATTGACTTTTAATTAGGACCAACACTCAGTGCTGCAGGTTGGAAGGCCTTCTTACTGAAAATTTGTTATGAAAGGTGCTATGCAAATCAGCAGTGTAACGTTGGCAAATACTGTGTGTGTCCAAGGCCTGTGAGAGGTGAATGTTAACAAATTGTTGTCGTCTTTTTACAGGATCATTAAAGACGATGCCCTAGTTGAAGATGGCTTGAAGACTTTTTTAAAGCTAACTGTATGGTGACTTATAAATTAAATACTAAATTCTTTCATAAAATGTTACTTTGAATGTAAAGAATCTTGGATCCATTTTTGGACTTGATAGCTCTTTTGTTTTCTACATTTTCCTTTTTGATTCAGATTACCTTTCAAAAGGCAGTAAAGATAATTATGGGCTTAGCATTCATGAGTGCATTTATTTATGACATAAGATGTTTAACTTTCAACGGTCTTTCCTTTTTACATAAGTTTTGTTACAGAAAATATGTCATAAAATTTGCTCATTTAAATAATTCCTGTTGGGCTTTGTAAGCTGTTTTTCATTGTCATTGTTCATTATCATTTTGTAAAAAAGAAAGAAAGAACAAAAAGATGGGTGCTCTAATAATCTGTCAGAGTTAACATTTAATTTTATAATGCATTTTTTGGCATATGGAAAATAGGGTTATGGTCCCCTTTCTCTGCTCTGTTTTCATAATGTTTTGAAATTTGAAATGATGTTGGATCCTGCTATGGAGAAAACTAGATTTTAGATTTTTGTTTTTCGGTATGTTGTTTATCTGAACTATTCAACACTGCCCTGCCTGTGCAGTACTACTAATAATCTACTAATAAACTGTAGCTGGTTTTGTGTGTGTGTGCGTGTGTGTGTGTGTGTGTGTGTGTGTGTGTGTGTGTGTGTGTGTGTGTCTAATTTGGTACCATGCAGCTCCCTAATGTCCCACTGAGTCCACAGTGGGAAGTTGGACTCAGTCCAATGCTAACAACCTTTTTTAATTTATTTTTGTTTCTTCGTGTGATCTAATATAAATGATGCATTAATGATGGTAAAAATGATACTAGCAACAAATGATACTTTCTTATTGAAAACAGATAATTTCAAAATGTCTGTTTTTTTCCTTTTGGAATTAAAGGTATATAATTATATGTTTTCATGTTTTAAACAGAAAAATATTTTCTTTAGCAGCATATTGCCATTTCATAAATTAAAATAAATATTCTGAAAGCCTCTCTGGTGGGTGAAGTGTACTATTTTTATTCTTAATGTTAACTGAAACATTTTATTTAAAGCCTTTTAATGTAGAGTTTCATACTTGCTGGTCCATTCATACAAACAAGAAGAATGAACATATCTTAGTCGGTGTGTCATACTATTTAGACACAAATCACGGCTTTATCCACATCACATCTATTCTGATCACAATGTACTGATGGCAGCGTAACAATAAATTAAGTTTTTGGGGCAACAATCAAAGCAAACTTCTTTCTTTCTTGCTCTGCACACATATAACTGTAAAGCTGTTTTAGAATCTCAACGCAGAGGGCTGCAAATACTTTAAAAGGTTAACACGTGTTTCCTTCAGTCTCTGGACCAATACTACACACACACACACACACACACACACACACACACAGGAAAACAGGCATTACTGCTGCATCACTTTAATGTGGGGAAGTTTTGATCGCTAAATATTCATCCCAGCATTTTTTATACGGCATGTCCCTTAATAACAGCTTTTCACCAATTTTGTTCTTCTTTCACATGAGGGTGAAAAAGGAAAAAGTAGCCAACTCAATTAACACAAGTATAGCCAGGCTATATTTGGAGTACAGTAAATGCTTGGACACTATTATGTACAATAACAGAATTGAGATTTTCTTTCTTGTTTTGATGAGCCTGACTTTCCAGGGGAAATTTTATGTTTGGATGCGGTCAGTTGTTTTTATTTCTGAGAGTCCTTTAAATCCTTATTTAAGGAAGCTTCTTTCCCACTTGATATAGTGTATTATTGGCATCTTACTATTATTGACATGCTAAATTTGCCTTCATCGTGCTGCCCAGTCTTAAAGGCTACACAGAATGTCACACAGTCAGGGACAGATCTATACGCTATTTGTTTTTAATTTGCTCAAAAATGGAAGATTAATTTGTGACCCAGCCTTTATTCATTTGTAAACTAAACTGTGTTTTTGTTTGTCAGGATAACAATAGCAAGTTTCAGCATGTTTCTTTTATAATATTGTTCACCCCCTTTCAATGAGTCACCAGCATACAGGTATGCTTGCTTAGTATTTATAAATCTATTTATAACTGTGATTATTTATCTGTAGTCACGATAATATTTCCATGATGCCAGAGTCTTCACAGTACCTCAGCCCTGTCCAGTGAGATGTCCCGTTCCTGTCCCTCCCAGCCCAGCAGCTTTGTCAGCGCACATCTTTGCACCCAGCGGGGAGGCTCCTGCCACAGTGGACCCTGCACGGCCCCATACCGGCCTTTGCATTGATGCTGTGCAGCTGTTTCCAAATCCAGCCCTTGATTTTGATCCTCTTCCTTTTTAATGTGCCGGCCCTGTGGACATCTCCGGCCTGGTGGTCCTTTGTGGCTGCATTATAATTTAGTTGTTCTCGGATCATTCCCAGACTGAGGTTGAGCGGCACGATTATTAGAGGCCATTCCTAAGGGCTGTTTCTCCTTCAATAGTTTCTTTATGCTGCAGTATTTGAAACCCAATCCTTACTATATTGACACATAAACTGCATATGCTTTGTGTATTATACAATGCTTGCAGGGATATGATATTGAGGGATGCAAACAGTTTCTTTAGGTATTTTTCATGTTGAGGCTCATTCACTGTGCACTGCATCACTCCTAAATAGCCCCTCTTTACAGCAATGAATAGTTGATTCAATGAGTCTTATTGATCTGTTTATGCAGTGCCTATATTTTCACTCTAATTCACTTCTGACATGTCTATAAAAGAGGCCAGTACCACAAGGCTGCAATAGTCTACTGCAGATGTAGTGTGAGGATCTGATGTTCTTGTACCAAATTAATTAAAAATGTTTTAATGCAGGAAAGCACTCTGGCTGTTGTGTCACTTTTTGAAGCTCTGAGACAGGATGAATCCTAACCCTGCTGCCAGTTAACTGTAATGTTTGAGTCAGCAAGGCAGGGATGAGCTATTTACCTGAGTGACAATTTCAAACT
>OMKZ01008765.1:1710-11978 GCA_900302535.1 Neoniphon sammara | reverse complement strand
CATACATACATACATACATACATAGGCTAGACACACACACACACACACACACACACACACACACACACACACACGCTGATATAGATAAAGGGCCATGGGCTAAGTGCAGTCTAGGGTTTGGTTAGCTATCAAACGGTTTAGTGGTACACAATGATGGATGCCAACAGCCATAAAAAGATAAGACGACGAAAAAGAAAAATGAGCCAATCATAGAAGTTTTATGTTATCGTAGCCAATCCCATCACCGGGGGCGGTGCTACAGAAACTGCGGAAGATTCGAATCGAAGATGGCGGCTGAGAGCGGTCCCCAAAACAATAATAAACGAGATAGAAGGTAGTAATGTTGCTATTTCCGTTACCTCACCACTTGTTACGTTGTTAAATAGATCGTTTGACAAATTATATTAAAACGCACAGTTTCCCAAGATGCATCGTATTGCTGATTTGTTATCCTCTTATCCACCCAGCATTCATCTGACTGGTTAGCGTCAGCTAATGTAACGTTAACGTTCGCAACATCTTGAAATTAGCTAACGTTAAACATGTGCGTGTGCTAATGTGCGTGTGTTGATTTTCTCCCAGTTCCTTCAAATAGCAAATCTGTGTCCAATACCGTTTTGTTTGTTTCGCGTCCGCTTTGTGATTAACCCTTTCTGTGCCTTCACAAAACTTCATAAAGTCAAAGTCTGCTTCAGGAAGCGGATATAGGGCTTTTACATTCCCGTTAAAGTTATCATTGATAAAAGCTACGTTGACTTAAATGTCCCATTAGATTGCACAGCAACAACAAAACACTCATCTATGTTCTAGATTGAGTCTCTCCTAATATGTGCAAAACCAGAGGTGTCACTTCCACTACCTCAGGCCCACTCTCTGTGTATGTGACAGGGGCACGGTATGCAGTGTGATCATCAGCCAGGAGACTACAACTACCAGCCAGCCAGTGATCTTCAACCCAGACTTCTTTGTGGAGAGGTTGAGACATGAGCATCCCCAGGCATTTACAGATCTGGTGCTAAGCAATATCACTCGCCTCATAGACCTCCCAGGGGATGAGTTTGCCCAGCTTACAGGAGAGGCTGAGCCCAGATTGCCCTCCCACATTGGCTTTCTACGCTCCTTCAACTTCCTCAAACGAAAAGGTTAGGTTAACAAAAAAGTGGTGTTCCTTAACAAAAAGGTTTTGAACAGGTTGTCATTGCTATTGCTGCAGAGAGGATAAAAATGTCTACATGAGTATTGAGCAAAATTTATCCTGAGGCATCATGAAATATCTGGCATGTTGAGAGTGTGGTGGAGAATTAGCCTTTTGCATCTGTCTTTGTGTGAAATTTGCATGTATTCAGTGTGTTCTTAGTCAGCTGTTTTCAAAACTGTCTTGTGTTTAGGCAACACAGATGTCAAATTATGATAAGCAGAAACAACAAAAAAATCCAGTGAATATATACAATTGGAGTAATTGCATCATTCCTACCATACCAAATACAATTTATTATCAAGGTGTCAACCCATTCCTTTCAGACAAAGGAGTTGTTTTTGGTGCACCACTGACAGAAGAAGGAATAGCACAGATATATCAGCTCATCGAGTACCTGAGTAAGAGTAAGTATAGCTTTATCATTTCTTAAACTTAAATATAACATCAGCCATTAGGAGGTTGCCATGCAACATCATTATTAATATTTTTTTGATTAGTCCAGTAAAATTCTTTTGTCATCCTTTAATTCTTATCTGTCACTGAAAATTAGACCTGTTAATAGTGTGCAAAGGTTGCAGCCTTAATCTTGTGGGCTGTTCTTTAACTTAGTTGGGGAACAGTGAATGAACATGAGCTCATGGTCTATTTCTAGAAGGGGATGATGTCATTTGCTGAAAGTGGACACTGGGAGCCAACACTGGAGTCAATAATTCATCTGAAAGCACTTTGCTCCTGCTGTTTCCCTCCTTCTGTTTCATTCACTCCGTCTCTCCCTCTGCATCTTTGTCTCACTACATCTCCCTCACTCCCACCTACACTCCGCCTTTCTTTTTCTTCCTCTTGGCTGTCTCTCTCCATCCTCCTCTCCCATCCCGCAGACCTCCATGTGGAGGGGTTGTTCCGTGTGCCGGGTCACATCCTCAGGCAGGCAGCCCTAAGGGAAATGTTGAATGCCGGGGCAGACATAGATCTGGAGACAGGCGACTTCCACCCCAATGATGCAGCCTCGCTGCTCAAAGCCTACCTGGGAGAACTGCCTGAGCCCCTGCTCACGCACAGACACTACCATGCCCACCTGAAGATCGGCGGTATTCCCACACACACACACACACACACACACACACAAACACTTGCCGTGGCCTAGTGATTCAAACACAATAAAATAAAATTATGAGAGAGTTAAGAATAGATTCATAATACTGACCCCTTGCTTGGTTGCTTCGTCATAACTCTTATCTACTCTGTCCAGAACTGACTCAGTTTGACGATAAGGGGAATAAGACAGATCTGCCAGACAAGGAACATCAGATCGAGGCTTTCCAGCTGCTTTTCATGCTGCTGCCCCCAGCCAACCGCAGCCTGCTGAAGCTGCTGCTGGACCTGCTGTACCACACCGCCCGGAACCAGCACATCAACAAAATGTCTGCCATCAATCTGGCCACGATGTTTGCTCCTCACATCATCTGGCCCAAAAATGTAGGGACTTCTTGCCTTTTTAGCTTTTTCCTCCTTGTAAACTTATTAGTGTAACTAGCAGAGATTTGCTTGGATTGGAAATGTGAAATTATACATGGCCTTTACCAAATAACTGTTCCACATATAAGTGCACTTAAGCAATCTATGTCTGCATCTGTTTCATTGAATTTGATTCGGTATTCTTTGCCTCGGTAATGTTTGTGTTGCAGGTGACAGCCAATGATCTGCATGGAAACATCAAAAAACTGAATAATGGCATTGCTTTCCTTATCAAGCACTCACAGAAGCTGTTCAGGGTGAGTCAGAGATTTACAGCAGAGCTGACCTTTTTTATAAGGGTTTTCACAGGTGTTGGGAATTCTTGAAAGGTTTACATTTGAGAAAAATAAAGCAAGGACTTATTTATTTATGTACTGATTCATGGAAGGCCTTGAATTTTTTAGAATTAAAACCAACAGTCAAAATTATCAGGAAATTTAAATGTTTCACATTCTAAATGTGGCAGTGTACTTGGAAAAATGTAAGATGAAAAACAATGAAAGAAGCACCAGTGAACATGTCAAAAAACCAAAACACCAGTGCCAGTATAGTCACTAAGAAAATCATCTTGAGAGAGAGAGAGAGAGAGAGAGTGAAAGGGAGAGAGATTTGATTTAAGTAGAACAGACTGAGGACAGAGAGACAGGGTTTACTTCTGTCTTCTGTCTACAATCTATAGGCAATTCTCTCCCGTACGGTCTCTGAATTGATTCTCAAAAACACAAAAAATAATCCTAAAAAAACAAAAAAAGGGGAGAGAACACCGACAGAACTGTGTCTGGTAGTTCATCTGTTCTGAACAGGTCTTGGTCAAAAGTTCTACTTTTTGACCAAAAAGTACAGCAAGTGCACTTCCACCTTCTGAAAAACCCTCTAATGAGTATTTATGTTTTTGTGTTGGTGCAGTGGCAGTGTTCACTTGTAAATGAATAATTTGGGAATGATTTCTTCCTCTTCAATTTCAAATTTTGATCAGTCTTACCACAGAACATTTCAGTTTGAATCCTTGAATTAAACCAGACAAGATCTTGAACAAGACAGGACCTTAAATGTCATTGAAAAGTCCTTGAATTTGATGTAAACATTAGTCTGTGAACTCTGTTTTAATTTTGAGCTGTTATTTGGCTTACTGATTTATTTTTTTCTTTTTTGTGTTGCTTTTCTAAGTCATGTGGATAACAGCACCAAAATATAGGCTGTTATTCTATCTATGTTAGCTATGTTGTGTATTCATTCTGTGTTCATCTCTGGTGAATGCAGCTTCAAATATTGATGGTAGTCTTTCTAACCAGATATTCTCAATACATACACTTGGATCACCACCATGTGGTACTCATATTTTTTCCTTGTTATTTGTTTATTATTGCTGTGCCCCAGATCAATCTTTCATGCCAAGTGGTCTTGTTCCCATGGATACATGTAATGAAAACAGGGCGAAGCAACACAGAATTATGGAAGAAATTGTTATCCTTTCCTGACTCAAACCGACCACCACCACCGACCACAACCCCCCCTTACGCACACAGGGAATTTTACCACTATCTGCTCTAAATGATGACAATAGTTTACAATCTTGTAACTATCCAGTGCATATGAAAGCATAAAATGTAGCATTACACTTCAAAAATTCAAATGTACTGACTACAGAGATGGTTGGAGCTACAGGACAGTCTGGGCTTTGTAAACACAGAAAAAATAGGCAGCCATAACAGGTGACCTGCTATGATTGGCATCAAAGGTCCAGCATCAACTCATTATACCACATGGTATTTGAATGCCATTGAAATGTCAGAAAATCACACAAACTAACATGAGGGATATTTATATTAAATATTCTGTTGATGCTTCACCTGCTGTATTGCACAGATAATGTGCCTTTCCATTTGGAACAGCGGCAGTTACTGTCTTAATGGAATGAATTATAACACGGGAGTGGGGTAATTAATTTCTGAGTGCCTATCATATTCATATGTGGTACTGTATTAGGTCTCCAAAAGCAATGTTTAGTCAGGTTAGAATGTGCATTCATCAGAAACATCAACAATGCATTGATTTTGTTTACTTTTTCTTTTCTTTGTTTTACTTTTACTGAAGGCGCCTGTATATATCAAAGAATATGCCCGCTTATACTTCACAGGATCAAAAACCCTTCAGTCAAAGGTCAGTCAATTTATTTTCTTTCTCTACCTTTCTCTCTGTCTACTCCTCTCTCTCTCCCACGCTGTCTCAGTCAAATATATTACTTTATCACTTATTATGTCTGATCTCTCTAGGATGACCTGACACTGTGTGGAGGATCTAAGGATGGGCCGGTGGCTGGGCATGTAGCAGCAGACAGTGCCTGTTCCCCCTCCATCCAGAGAGGTGGAGATGTGATCATTAACACCGGCTCTATTGGGAGCCACACTGAAGCTGCCCTCAGAGAGCTGTACCAGCAGGTCAGCAACATGCCTGAGTCTGCCAAAAAGAAGAAACTCATCCGGCAGGTGTGTCAGCACACTCATTTTTAGCATCTTGGGTAAACACTTTTACTCCATTGGATGGAACCTGTAGGTAAATAGCCTTTGGCACAGTGTGTAAACGTGTTATTTGCTTGTGTTTGCAGTTTGAAAAGGCGCCTTTACTGACGCCTTCACTTGACTCTCCGTCGCCGTTCAACAGGAAACACCGGCGCTCACGCTCCTTTGGGGGAATTATCAAGGTATGTTGACTCAAGAACCACCTTGGTCTCACTTGGGAATTGTGATTTTTTTTAATGCTGGTGGTCTTGTTGACATGACAGTTCAGTTAATACATCCCCAGCCCTTAAAAGCCCCCCCCCCACACACACACATCAATAATTACTATTTAATATTTGTGAAACAGAGGAAGGTGTTGGGGAGCCAGGCATCAGCAGAGAAGGAAGACAACACATCAGTGACTCCTGTGGCCAGCAGTTCAGCAGAGGGCCAGGGAAAAGAAAACACCAGCTTTGGAGGAGTGAGTATGGAATCGTCACATCCCATGTAATGCTGTGAATAACATCTCAGTCTCTTAGTGTCATTGGGACATAATGGAGATACTTATGTTGCTGGCATGACACAGAAGAGCTCTTTCATGTTGAATTCAAAATGCAAACCTTCAACCTTCAATGCAAACCCACAAGCTTCTTGCGCAACATGAGAACCATCAGATTATCATTAGGTTAGCATAAATCATCACCTAGCAACACTGCAGCTCAGTGTGTAGAACATCACACCGAAGCCCTAAATGCACTGTTAGCATTTTGACGGGCATCAAACCACCTTGATGCCTGTAATCTGAGAATATTTCGATTTGGAGGCATCAAAACTGAGCCCGACAGACCTGATCAGCTGTTCCATTCAAGCAAAAGGAGATGTCGGACTAAGCGACTTCAAATGGGTTGTTGTGTGACTGCATGACAGTGTGCGTCTTCGCCTCAAACACACACAGTGCTCGGAAGGGTGCGTTTGATTTACTGCTCCCATCCTTGCCAAATTTTCGAGAGTGCGTGACTTCTGAGTTATTTTATTGCCATAGCTTATGTTAATGTCTTTGCTTTATGTCTTCTATCTTGTAAAAAAAGTTACATTATTGCCATAATAATAAAAAAATATTGTTATTATAATTACTATGACATTCATTATTATTATTACTACTACTATTATTATTAGTACTAGTAGTAGTAGTAGTAGTAGTAGTAGTATTTAGGGTATTCATCTGGAAATGGATTAGTATTGAAACTCTTAGTAGATGGAGGGGTGAAAGTGTTTTATTTGTGCAGGAAATGATGATGATGATGATGTTTTCCTTTTTTCTCCAAACCAGACCATTCATATTGTCACATGTGAATGGTAGCACTTAATTCACTGTTAGAGCTGTTGTAAGCTAGTGAGTAGTTTTTGCTCGTGGGCTTTCTGACACCTCTAGCTGTCTGTGGCTCACCAAGACAAGCACAGACTCACTTTTTTACACATTAGAGCTTGGTCTGCTAATGATGCTTGATAGGCTGAGCTGAAAAGATTAGAAATTACTTAATATTCTTTTATTCTTCTGGTCTTTTTCCATCTCCTCCAGGATTCATTTTTTTATAAAAGGATGTACCCCTCACCAACAAAGGAGACATCGCTCTAGCTGTGACACGAGCTGACAGGGAGACAACTTGAACTGTCCCCATTTAAACCAAACAGTGTAGTAAAACAGTAAACCAAACAGTGAACTTCTGGATCAATGACATACTGAAGCCATGTGAAGATCTACACTGAACAGATTTTTTTAAGTCTTCAAAAAAATGAAGTTTGGATCTGAAAATGAGATATACTTTTATATTTGGCAACACAAAACAAACAAACAGTTCCTTTTTCTTTTTTTCTTTTTTTTTTAAATTCCAACAAAATCTTACTGGAGTTTGCGCAGAAATAATGCAGTTCCCCAGCTGTAGTGGTTAATCCAAGCTCCACGCAGCCTCTCCCTCTGACCTTAATTCCCCGACCTCTTACTCAATCCAGTCAGCATGATGCAAATAACAGGCATTCAGTCATATTTGGTTCATTTATTACTTTATTTATATTTAATAATGACTGAATTTTTTTTGCATCTTTTACTTCATTATCAAAGCCTTTCTTTTCTCAGCCCTTTGAGTGTTTCAGATCCTTGAACTCTGATGCATTATAAATGTTATGTAATGTGCCAGCTTGGTTAAATGTACAGCAGTATGAATAGGGTTTTAATGAACTTTTATCTGTATATTTTTTATTTGGTGGTAAGCTGGATTGGCTTTAGTTAGAATGACACAGTCAAATGTGAACTGTTGAATAGACTGTTAGAAAAACTGAGGTGAATTCAGAGTTGTGCCTTAAAGTGAAAATATCTATAGTTATAGTATAATGCTTTTTTATTTAATATTATTTAAGTATATAAGTTTTCCCCCTTTTCCTTTAAATGGGCTATAGCTTTGGGAGTGTGTTAAAAGTATTGTAGTAAATTCAGTGTCTGAGTAAAACAAGGGAGTGATTGAAATGCTGAAGCTACGACATACAAGGACACTCATGCTCACACTGTTGGTGAATGAACCTTTATTTTTTTGGGAGTGTTTACTCTAGCCAAAGTCTTATGTTTTCAATGCTGTGATGCATCTTTTCATATAAAACTACTGCTTCATGTTAATTTTTTCATTAAAACACACACACACACACACACACACACACACTATATATGTATAGATATAGATATATTACTTTTTCTCAGGCTGTTTTAATTCTTGTGAACATTGTGTGCTTTTATTTTTTATTTGTTTTATTCTTAATTTTGTATTTTCTATATTTTTAATGTCTACAATTGTTCAGCTATGCAGTGTTTCAGTTTAATTATACTGTATCCAGTCATTTGAAATGTTGGTTCATTTTTATGTTAACCAAAAATGAAAATGAATCTGTTGTTAGCTTTCTATTCTGGTTGTTGCCCAGGTTTTTTTATTTTTATTTTTTTTTACAAGAGTGTGCTAAGCCACCACCGCTTCCTAAAACCTACCAGAAACTTACACACACACACACACACACACACACACACACACACACACACACACACACACACACGAATGGTGGTATGAATGGTTTCCTGGTGGAGATGTTTCTTTTTGTGTCTTAAATCAGGATGTTAGGCTTTTCCTTTCAGTAGCAGCTTTGCATTTCATTGTTTGCTCTGCCTGACTGTTACAACTGAAGTAGATTGAATCCTGATGTGATTCATGTCACATGGTCTGATTTACTCACCATGTAGACTGATTATTGATGCTACTGTGAAGCTATGCAATACATCTCAATTAAAAGACCTGAAGCCATGATGTTGCCCGATTATTTAAACACTCAGAAAATCAATGCAGTTATAACAACACCAACTTAAATGTTAAATTTTGTTTATCTTGTTTTTCTGACATCTCTTTACCCCTTGTGGGTGTATTTTTTTTCGTCTTGGGGTTCTCTTCCTCTTGAAATGTGTAATGTTGCCATATGCAGCCCTAGAGTGCAGTTCCACTCACAGCCACAAGGTGATGCTGTTTAGACACAAATAATTGGCCCTTCAAGGCACTTAAAATCCAATCTTTACAGACAAATTGTGTTAAAGACATGTCCATTACCACATGTAATTCAATAGCTGCTGCTGAACTGCTGGAATAAGTGCTTAATATTAACTCCCACGGTTCAATATCTTAAATAAGATGATACAGAGAGTGCTCAGAAAAAAGAAAAAATGTCTCTTATTCTTAGTTGCCCTGTACTGGACGGCATAAAAATGAGTCAGAAATACAGGGCCTAATTCACTTAGGTTGTTCTGCAGGAAAAAAAAAAGGTTTGGTCATATATTTGCCTTCCAAAAAGCTTGAATACATTCATCCTTTATTCACAGATAGTACATGTCCCAGAGCATCAAAAGATTCTGTTTGGAAAGTTTTAGTGTGCTTAATGCAACAAAAATAGATTTTAGAAGAAAGAAGCAAAAATTTTTAACCTAACAAAAAACTAAACTATAGACAAAATATAGCAGAACTTAAAATTAATTATATGACCAAAATAAATAAATAAAATAAAATAAAAATGAATCAAAAGAAACAATGAAAATTGTTACTAAAATTATTACTGCTATGATTGCAACAAACACTTCACCAAAACTAATGAATAAAAAAAATGAATATTGTATGAAGTCGATGGTGAGAGGGGTAGAAAGTAGGAGCAAATCGAAACGAGAGGGCAGCTCTCCACAATAGCAGGAATGTCCCAGTGTGTCATTATGGTGTCCATGTCAATGCATGTTTGGTATTGTAAGTATATGTTGTACACATCTGTTTGCAGGGCCTGCTCTTTCTCATGTCCTGTAAATACACAACAGACAGCTTCCACGATAGGAATAGTATTGTTCCACAGTCAAAACTCAAGAGGGTTTTATTTAGTGTTCCTACTCCAGAAGGGCCAGTATGACTGTAAAACTACGCAGACATACTGTAATCAACCACGCATTATCTAGGGTGCACACAAACCCACAAGTATCCATACTGAGTAGACGTGCATTTTTATATTGATTTAAAAAATATTTATCATTGGCCAGCTGTTTATTCCTCTATATAATAAAAGATATTTCTAATGCACCAATAACAGATTAACATCATTTTGAAGGTTTGTATTAAAAGGGAAACCCGTTGATTTACAGGATAAAACTATTTTTGTGTATTATTGAACATCCTGTGGAGAGAATTGGGAGTGCAAGGTTTTATTGTTTCAATTCCCTGATACACAGCTCCACTGACAGTGAAATGTAAATTAATTGAAAACATGGAAAACAGGGTCAAGGAGAGCATTCGGTGGAATTGTCAGTGGAGTTGAATTATGTCAGGGTTTTTTTTTTTGCTTTACAGTACTATAGAATAAAGTATATTTGTGTTTAAAAAGTCAAACACTATAAGTTGACT
The DNA here is from genome assembly GCA_900302535.1 of Neoniphon sammara. NCBI lineage: Eukaryota > Metazoa > Chordata > Actinopteri > Holocentriformes > Holocentridae > Neoniphon > Neoniphon sammara. Next base: position 1,803 of record OMKZ01008765.1, on the reverse strand, counting down.
AATTGAGTCTTCAATTCATAGTCAGTAGAGCAGCTCCTACCTTTATCTTGATGACATCACAGGTTCAAATGTTGCCTCTTTGGTTTCTAGTGT
>OMKZ01008762.1:24453-47163 GCA_900302535.1 Neoniphon sammara | reverse complement strand
AAGTGGTTTTATATTAGCTCTTACATATTGTAAGTATGTTGGCTACATCTGTACAAAGTCCAGCAAAGCATTTGAAACCACAGTCTGTAGTTTTAAATGCTCAAACTATTTGAAGACTCAGACTATTTCATTAACAAAATGAATGACTGGCTCCTATTTGATATTATATATTGTTAATATACCAGCAACTATATATTTATAGATAAACTGTTTTGTACTGTTTTACCCTGGGCATAAAAAAAACAGAATCTTTGTCAAATATCCAACATACCCTACCCTACCTCCTTTCTCCAACATGGGGTTCTACATATGTACTCATCCTAAAATTCCCTACCAATAAATAGACTGAGCTCTGAGTGCTGGTGTTACGTGTGCACCTTGGCAGTTTGAGGGCGGCGTTCAGAGGGTGTTCTGCTGGTGCTGACAGGTGTGTGGGCGGGTTGTGTAACTCATTTCTGCCCTCCTCTGGCCTGCCCGGCTTAGTGTTGGCCTGCTCAGGTGGGTTCAGAGAGGGCAGGGCGGCTGATAACTGTACCTCTCTCCTCAGCCTGGTCCTCAGCGGGGCATCTGGCATCCGCTCCATGTCAGGACACTTGATACCTGAAGGAGAGGAGGAGGTCATTCGGAAATGCACACTGACACTGAGTGACACAAGTGACCGTGAACAAGATCCTGATGGAACTATTCAATAGTGTTGAGTTTGCAAGATGAGGTGATACAGTAACTTTTGCTTCACTGAACTACCCTGAACAATCTCACTGGGTCCGATTAGTTTGCGTTTCCAAAGCAGATTTTATTACATACATTTTATTAACTCTTATTCTACAGCTTGAGCAGTTACATAACAGCTTTGTAAAGCTCCTTTGGGCAACAGGTTGCGAAAGGCTGCGTTCACAAAGCCTGAGCTGGTAGGTACCAGTGGCCATGCGGTAGAGGTCCAGCCAGTCGTCTAGGATGTTTCGTACTCTCTGCTGGATTCTCCTAAGCTCTCTACTGGCGGACCCTCCGCCTCTCCACGGCACCGACGGCTCTTCCAGCCCCTCCGCCTCATTGACCATCTGGACGACCTCCCCGCAGCGCACAGACACCTGCCATACGTCATTACACACATGGTAGATTATTTGATATTGAACAATATATGGCGTTTAGCAGGATCTTTTATCCAAAGTGACTCAGTGATGGCATCTGAAGACATTTAATGGCTCAAGCAGGAATTAAGAGAGCTGTTCTGGTGCAGCCATGCAGTTATCTTCCAGGAGGTCATTATATATCATCATCATCATCATCACCATCATAATAATACTGATAGTGGCACTGAAATGTGCTTAAAAAAAAAAAAAAAAAAAAACTTACAGATGTGAGTCCCAGATCCCGTTCTATAACCACAGCAGGGGTTTTCCTCTTCTTAGCCAGCAGAGACTCTTGAGCTGCGTCAGAGGTGAACTTTTCCAGCATCTGCAGACAAGGCTAAGAGGATGCAGCCCATATCACAGTTTGGACTTGTTCATCATGCACCAAATAGTTATAGTAAATCCCTTCTCAAAGATGGTCACAGTCTCACCATTTCCTTTGGCGGGGTGACGTTCGGCAGGGCAGATATTGGGAGTTGAACACTTTCCCTGTCACTCCTAAAGCTAAGGATGGCAGACGTGCCACTTAGCAACCTCACTGAGATCAGGTCTGACAACTGTAGGAGACAGAAAGGCATGTTTACTGCTTACTTATAAAACAATCTTGAAAAAAGGTTATCAGTATAAAGGGAACTTATAAATCTCTGTAAAATTATTCATGGACATCAAATACGGACACAACAGCCCTAGTTCTAAACCAAACCAGCCCAGCGGATAATGATGAAATGTGAGTCTGTTGCTACTGTGAGAGACAGTCAGTGATCATCCATCAGTAGGTCAACATGCCCTGCAACCTTCTACTTTGTTGCCCCTTAACCGAACATTTCCCATATGCACATCTCACATACATCTCACATGACAGGTTTACCCAGAACGCTTTAGTCCTCTCGACTGGCCTTGTCACTGAATGTTTTTTGTCTGGGGATTAACTCTGCTGTCTTTTCAATACAGTGTGATGTACACTAGTTGAGGCACCAGCATGCACTGCATATTTGGTAAGACCTTCTATTGCTAAGACAACATGGAAGAAAGCAAAGAAGAGAATGAAGGAGTCAGGGACGGGGGGACAGGTTCCCTCTAATGCTGAACACTTATATGAATATGCTTTATCGTGGCAATGTAAAAGGACGGGGGGTGGGCGGGGGGTTCAGTCCAGTCCTCAAGGACTGTCACAAATACCACTTAATTGTTTAGTGGCTTTACTTTACTTAGTCAGCCACTGACTTATTGAATGAGACGTGCTAGTCCAAGAAATGAACAGATATGTGGAATGTTTGGGGTTCCATGAAGACTATAAACCCCTGTAATACAAAAAACTGTGATCAACATGTGTTGATATCTATTCACATCAACACATGTAGGTATATCATATTTCATTTAGGTAATTGGCCTGTCCTCAGTCATGTGAGGTTGTGTAAAAATGCAGTAGGCTACATTTGTTTTAACCCACCTTTCACACCATAGTTGTGAAAGGCCCCTAGAGGGAGTTGACTACTCTAAAGAAAAAATAATCCAGCCATCCACAGTGGAAGAACGTCTTTGATATTGAAACTGTCACTGGATGTCACTGGAATTTAGCTTGTTTCATATGAAAAGTGCACATCAGAATTATAATGTGTCAGAGTCATAAAAAATGTATTTTTCACAAAAATCTTTCTTCAGCCATCATGGGTGGCTGCACCTTAACCTGTATAACAGTCTTCTCCTTCAGCACAGGCCTGGTCTGCCAGGTCCACTCCTTAGTTACAGCACCATAAGGGTCACACATAAGTCCTCCCTCTTGGTCCCACACTGCAGTGATGGCACCACTGGAGGAACAGACAACACAAATGACACACTTTACTTTACGTGTCATTAGGTTGACAACAAAGGTTAAAGACAGAGCGTTTCGTCAACACATTAGATCTCAGACATTTGCACTGCACCCATAACCACTTACCAGAGAGGATGTGTAACGGTCCCATGCCCAAATGCTGTGATGGTAGCCAGGATAACGGGGCACTCACTGTCACTGAACACATTGGTATAAAAACCTCCACAGGGCAAACCTGAATGGCTCTGGCACACTGCCACATGACCAGATGGGTAGCTGAGAGGTCAGGATCAAGGGTCAGAAGGTCAGCTCAAATGACATTTGCCATATGTCCTACACTGAATATGCATCTTGAACAACCCTAAGAATCGATACCTACATAAAGGAGTTATGAATAAACATGATGAGTAAAGGATACTATATGATCGAAGAGCCATCGTTGATTCTGTAGTGCAGTTTCTGCTGTGCTGGATCCTGCTGCTTTACCTCAGGTATCCGGGGCAAACCGTTGACCAGAGCGGCAGGCCAGGCCTTGCCCCTCGTTCTCTTGTCCTTCAAATGTGACTTCGCATCACCGTAGTGACGGAGTATGAGCGGCGTGTCCAAGCCCTGCTCAGCTGTTTGCAGTTTTCTATGTGGCAGATGAATTTGTTGTTTATGTTGAGAGAAGCACTTTACTGAGCTACTGGATCTGTGTTATAGCATAAATATTTATGAGGAGTTGCATTACAAAATGAAATATATGTTACTGTAAATAAATGACACTGATTCTTGAAAAGTGATTACTAGAGTGAAAGTAAAATTCACAAATGATTCATTACTTCCCATATGCTAACTAAAGATTTTTGCTTCCAAAACATGACATGTTTATACTAGTGAATAATATCAGATTATTATTGGATAGGTAACATGTTGAAATCTAACTCTAATTCATTTATTACACAGATATAAATATAACAAAAGTGAACAACATACACAGGCATTTTTGAAGTGTGGAGCCGCTCCAACACCCACTGACACAGAGTGATCCGCTGAGGCTCATCACAGGATGGCTTTTTTGGCTGAATGATCCAACCTGGACACAAATCACATTCAGTCAGAGGCACAGCAGTTAGAAAGGCAATCACATAAACAGAGATCAGCATCAGCTTGGTGCCGTACCTTGCTCTTTACAGCTTTTGGATGCGATGGAGAAGCTGATGGTTGTGGAAGCATGAGCTGTTGGAAAGTGATTGGAAATTGAGGAACTAAAAAATAATAATAAAAAAAAATACTACCTGAGACATAAAAGTCACTACTTTAAACCAGCAGGAACAATACTGGCCACTTCAGTCAGTGTCACTGCCAGCAACACAGCAGAACTTACTCGTGTAAATCAATAGCTCTGGAACAGAATAACAGGCCAAGGTACATCTGTGGTCCGCAAGTACCAGCTACCTCATCCTGTCTTGGTAAACCAACCCTGCCTCCTCCACAAGCTTGCAACCAAAGATGCCCTCTCAGTTAATGTCCTTAAAGGTCACAAGAAAAGACTTAAGAGGTGTTCAATCTTTAATGGCCATTCCCATTGCTTCTCACATTCGTGGTTTGTGGCACAGGAAAGCATTTTAATTAAAACTGGTGAACTGTGTAATTGTAGAAAAAAAAACGGTCTGCTTATCCAACTTCACTGTCCATTTCCCACATTTTCATCCTAAAATACTGGGCAGAAATATGACTTGGGGATTCATACCTTTGTGGGTGTTAGTAGATATTGGCCTTTTTGTGCATGAATGCGAGTGAACTTGTGTTTTTCTCTCAGGAGGTCCAACATTTCCCACAACAGCCGACTTTCTTTTTTCAGTTTTCCTCCTGTCACTGGCGGACACCTGACGGAGAGTTTCCTCAAAGTTGAGGGAACCTTTAGACTTTGGGCGTTTGTCAAACTGCCCCGGACCCTTCAGGTGGACCGCCCCTGCAGTCAGATCCTGCCAGGAACAATTCAGGATATTTACAAGCCCGTGCGGAATACATCCCTCCTCGGTCCACTTATGTCGTGAAAGCAGGCAAGCCAATTCATTTAATAAGTGCGGGGCTGCATGCTTGTATGCGTCCACTGGATCGTCGTCCATCCCTTCAGCTGGCACGGCTCCCGGTTTCCTCTCATTCACGTTCACTGCAGCATTGACAGCGGATGAGGTATCAGGTTTATCACCCCCACATGTTTCACCTGACATCCTCCGCTCTTCACTTTTTACTTCTTTACACAAGCTGTTGGCAGACTCATTCTCTAGATAACTGAATAAGCAACGTGAAAAATGGTTTCAGACACATGCATTCACAAACTAAAAAAAAAACAAAAACTTGAGAGATTAGTTATGGCGTCAGGAATTACCTTTGTACCACTGCTGCCAGCCGCGCGCCTTCATTTGCCGAATTAAAATATAAAATGTTGCTTCGTTTGCCCTTGGTTCGCACCTGGCCTGTTGGCTGGGAACAAATAAATTAAATGGCTAATGTCTTGCAGTTTCCTTTATCCTGCAGTCAACACGATGAATCATTAGCCTACCTGGTCAAAGAAATACAACGGGCGAGCTCTTGCGCCAGGCGAAGTCATTATTTTTCCAAAATAAATCCGCCAGATTTTGTTCCAAATATCTGACAAACTCCAAAACACTCTAAATCTCTCGTTGACGCACGAAGCCGCAACAACAAAACAATCGTGTTCTTGAAAGGTCACTGCTGTTCTGCAAAATGCACCTTTCTCCGTACTGTAAATTAACCTGCCCATTCAGTTTGCTGGGCTGGTTGCTTGGATACATTGCGCTGCGCCCGTCTCCAAATGCTCCCGTTACGCACCATTAATGATCTACTCTGGGCATCAAATTGAAAGGCTGTCCCTGACAAATACAAACAGCAAACATTATGGTCGCTTTAATAGATAAGGTGTCGAGCGCTTGGCAATTTGGAAACACAGGAGACACAAGCTGCAGTCACAGGTGCGCAGAGCCCCGTAACTTGAGATTCAGCAAGGGCATAATTGAATGGGAATTGTGCTTGTGCAGAGAGAAAGTGGTTGTTCTAGCATGCATTGCAGGATGTACAGGTCATTTTCCGAGGGCATGATAATTCATATAGTCAGGTTTTTTTGAGCATCCAAAAGTACACATTGGAATACAGTATTTTCCTTAGCTGTGTTTTTCATATTGCTGTTCATCACAAAATACAGTCACTATTTCCCGCAAAGTGCTTTGATGATGAATTAAACTATTTTCTCACCAGAACAGGGAGGATCGTCTTCCTCTATTCAGGTCAAGTTGTTGCACACAGATTGTCTAATAGCTCATTATTGGCTCAGCTGCCTCCAGCACACTTTCGGCTTTGACCACTGGAGGCTCCCAGCAGCTTATGCGTCACTTCATCTCAGTCGCTGATCATGGCGGAGCTACAGCTTCAGCATGAAGTGGAGCCTCAACTTCTCAATGGGGACGACTTGAACGAGGAAAGAGAAGACGCCGACACCTCAGAATCAGTAAAGAAAAAGAGAAGAAAAAAGAAGAAGAATAAGGCTACTGCATTGGGTAAGTGGCATCACTTTGCGGTTTGAAAATCGTTGAGAAAATAGCGCAATATTGTACCCTCTAGTGCCAAGCGATAGAGCAAGAGCATCAAATATGCGGGGCAGGAGACTTTTCAACCTGTCAGAGGGTACTCATTTCCCAGATGTCCCAAACGTGGAAGTGAACGGCTTCTAATGGGGGGCTAAGATGAGGATGCTCATCTGGAAATGGGACATTTTCTCAAAGCTGGAATTTAATATTAAAATTGATGGAATGCTGTCAGTTCAAGATATGGGTGGAATGGTAATTTTACTCCAGATTAAATATGTTCTATCCTATAAATCCCCTTAAGCTCCACGAAATTATGTAATAGAAGTGTCCACAGTTCTGGTGCAATAAGATGACAACCGCTGTTATGCAAAGAAAAAAACATTACTCATTATAATAGTAATTACAGCCAAAACTCACTGACATATTTTCCTCATATTGTGGAAATATAAAATCCTAAAAACCTGAGTTGTTGAACCTGCCCTAAGTCATGCCCTGCGTGTCAACTGTTGTACACACAGCAGTGTCTCTGAAGGGCTAAATGTCATAATGCTGCAAGGTACATATGCCCTTGAGGATATTGATTCCCAAGGTATAGAAACAAATTATGCATGGACGGTGCCAAGTTGTGATGATAGTGGATGCACTTTCTTGAAATGACCCAGAACCATGAACAATTTACTTACTTATTTTATGTGTGTGTGTGTGTGTGTGTGTGTGTGTGTGTGTGTGTGTGTGTGTCCATGTGTGTATGTGCATGCACATATGCATGCATGCATTTCTGCATGTGTCCATTTATGTGTATGCATGCATGTGTGTGTGTGCACGTGCGTGTGCACCTGCACATGCATGCATGAGGGTGTGTGACTTTGCAGCAGGGACAAATGAAGCTGAGGGGGATGGAGAAGCCGGAGGTGTTCGTGATGTGATGAAACAGTTGGAGCAGCAAGCTCTGGAGGACAAAGAGAAGGAGGAAGATGGTGAAGAAGGTAACTCCTCCAGATTTCACCATCATCATCATCGTCATCATCATCATCTGCAGTGGCGATAGTGCTGATCTTGAAGTCCCCAAATGTGCACTGTGAAATTCAGCTAGTTATATCTGCAATGTGATATCTGATTGTCTGTAACACGCTGGGAATTGCGCCCAAGCTTCTGTCAATACTGCTCACCTTACAAAGTGTATTGAAACTAATGATGCTTTCAACAGATGGGGATGAGGGAGAGAACTCAGCCGGGAAAAAGAAAAAGAAGAAGAAGAAAAAGAAAGGATGTAAGCTTTGTTCCTTACTGCAGCAAAATGCCCCTCTGCAATCTACTGTGCTTTGGCGTCTTTTGTGGCGACTTTTATGTCATTGCACCTTAACATTGGCTCATATTATATATCCAAGTATTAGATTGATTTCACATTCACTCAATTTAAAATTCAAATTGAAACTGTAACTGACAGAGACTTTTTGTGTAGTTGTTAAAGCCCTTTGGGAACCTTGCTCTTAAATTTTCCAGTGTTTGTAATTTTGAAGAAACCTACTTTCTAAATGGACTGCACCAGAATTGCCTTTACTCATTTGCCAAACACAACAGGTGCAGAAGGAATTTGACTTGGTTAATTGATGCTAACACTGTGCAAGGCAAAATGTAATAGGACCTCACATGCAGTGCAGATAAGACATACTGAATGGCACTACATTTAAAATAAACACATGCAGTGCTAAACAGGTTTTAGCATTGCAGCAGCATTGACTCTAGTAACATTGGGGACAGATACTGGGACTGAATATTCTGACTGAAAATATGTCATATCAAAGTAGTCCACCATACGATGCAAATATTGCCATATAATTTATTACCAGAGAATACCAATGTTATAATGAAATGAATTTCTTTACCAGAGTGTGTCTTACCTAATAATATTTGTGCGTCAGAGACTGTAAAATAAGTGAGATATCAATTTGCTGAACAGAAAGAGGCTAACTTGTACTTCTTTGCTCTCTCCCTCTCCTTTCCTCTCCTTCTCCTTCTCTCTATCTGGGGCACAGTGAAGGGACAGACTGACCCTCCCTCAGTCCCTATTTGTGAGCTCTATCCCAACGGAGACTTTCCAAAGGGAGAGGAGTGTGAATATCCCCCATCAAAAGATGGGTGTGTGACCTCCACACAGTTCCTCGCATTCAGCAATAGTCTACACCGTGTGACATACCTAGTTTTTATTTAGGCCTCTATGATTCACATTTTTTAATACTGGAAAACAGTGATGTGTATTCCAATAATCTGGCATATTTGGCCTCAATGTACAAAGTGCTAAAACTGTTTGCACCTATGCAGAGTTTCTACAAAAGCCAGATATAACCTCATTACAGATGTTTCCTTTGTGAGAAAATAACCGACACCTCCTCTCTGTGGCACACCTGTCTGTCCCCCGCCAGGCGCAGCGCAGCATGGCGGACCACCAACGAAGAGAAGCGGGTGCTTGACAAGGCCAATGAGGAGATGTGGAGTGATTTCAGGCAGGCCGCCGAGGCACACCGGCAGGTCCGCACCTATGTCAGGAGCTGGATCAAACCAGGGATGACCATGATTGATATCTGGTGAGATACACACCGAAATATTGTCCTTTAGCCATTTTTATGGGGCTTCAATCCTGCCCACCCCCGTCGTGACCAGACATTGAGACACTGATGTGGTTTCTGCAGTTCTTTGTTCTGTCCTGCAACAAACCATTTGCAGATTGTCAAGGAAAGCAGGGGGCCGGCTAACCTGTGGTTTCTGGACGCTTTATCTGCCGTGACAATAGTCTCATTGTCCTTTTCCCTTTGTGCTGCTCTCTGTTTTCTGGCAGTGAGAAGCTGGAGGATTGCTCCAGGAGGCTGATCAAAGAAAATGGGCTAAAGGCAGGCCTGGCCTTCCCCACTGGCTGCTCTATCAACCACTGTGCTGCCCACTACACCCCAAACGCAGGGGACCCCACCGTGCTGCGCTACGACGACGTCTGCAAGATTGACTTTGGAACACACATTAATGGTGAGGAGCATTTAGTGCTCTTCATGTTATGCTTCACGGTTTTACACCTCCTGTTTTTTCTGACTAGACTGCATAATTTATAATCCTCAATGCATTAAATTAACTGTGTAATTTAATAAGCTGCCTGTTTTCTAAATCAACATAATTCCTTTAGCTGCTGCAAAATAATAACCTCACATCCCAATATGCTTGCTCTTCCAGGTCGAATAATAGACTGTGCCTTCACCGTCACTTTCAATCCAAAGTATGACAGGCTGCTGGAGGCTGTGAGAGATGCCACTGACACCGGCATCAAGGTAACACGGCTCTTTGATCCATGCACGGTGCTTTTGACTGCCTATAAATAAAAGGCATCACCAAAGGATGTGCCGGAGATTACTTAGAATCCAGGCTGTCTGGATGTGAGGAATAACGCTATTTACTCATGTTAGTGTAAACACTTCTCTGTCCCAGTGTGCAGGAATTGATGTGCGCCTGTGCGACGTCGGCGAGACCATTCAGGAGGTCATGGAGTCTTATGAGGTGGAGATCGATGGGAAAACATACCAAGGTAATATGAGGTCATTTATCACCCTTTTCTTTATGTGCAGGTTCAGTGGCGTTTCATATTTATCAGACTTTTATGTGGTCTTTTTACAGTGAAGCCAATCAGGAATCTTAATGGCCACTCTATTGGACCGTACAGGATACACTCAGGCAAGACGGTCCCTATTGTAAAGGGTGGAGAAGCCACAAGGATGGAGGTTTGTGTTATGTGCACAGCGTTCATTCCACAATGCAGCTGCATTGAGCTCAAATTGTTCAGTTAATTTTGCTATGCAGGGATGTGACTGGATCTGGGAGCACAAAACAAAACGAAGGCCTCTGTTGATCCTTTTACTGGTGTCTCTGAAATGAAACCTTTCTTCACTGTTTGACCTTGCATGTAATTAAAGCCCTTTTTAAATCTTAAGTGTAATTGGAAGAACTTGAGGCTGGTTAGGGTTACAATGGGGTGTGGAGACGAGTTCCAATTCACTGCCATAACAGCTTCTTAGTCACCCTATTCAGCACTTTAATTACACCTTTAATGGAATTACCAGCCGCATCAAGTAGCAACACGCGTTAAAACGCCAGGTACCAACTGCACTGTGCGAGCATTGAATTGTGGGCATCCAGGGTCCATTAACAGGCTGGTGCATCACTGAGGAGAAGCAGCGCGGCTTGTTGCTATGTGCAGTGAGTCAGAATAGTTTTCCTGAGACCACACCTGGCGTGTCACCGAGGTCCACGCTCGCCACACGCCCACACATCTGCAATGCATAACTCTATTTGGACAGAACTGAGCATTTTAATTGGCAAGTCGCTGAGTCAAGCTTTTCACCTGATGGTTCCAGGAGAGGGGGGTGGGGAGGGGTGTTGCTGATGTGGCAGCTTTGCGTGTTGTATTTTTAGCTGAAGTGTGTTGGTGTAACAGGGCCCATTACCCTCTTTGTGATCAGAGAGCGCACGGCTGGAGTGGCAGCTGGGCGTGCCGCGGGGCTGCTAGCACTTTGACTGATTATCGGTGCAGCGAGAGAGGGTGTCGCAGTGTTATCAGCTAATACCACAGGGACTCCAACAACAGCCAGCCGCTGATAGAGACGCAAAACGCCAATGGAGCCCTGCCACTCAACTCACGTAACACACTGCTTCAGAAAGGACACCACTGTCCTTAATAGACTGCACATGAACATGTCAGCCATTGACATCTTGAGTTATTGATTCAATTTGCTCCGAGTCCCCCTGGAAAAAAAGTCTACTCAGTTCTTGTCTGTGACCTTCAATAGTATTAATACCCATTAAGCCGTTATCATTAGTTCCATATGAGTGCGTAGATACAGTTAGCACAAAACACACCTTGCTATTACATATGAAAGATGTCCAGGACAATTTTACAGCAGCAGCTAAAGCTGAGAGTTTTCTGTCTTTTTTTTCCCTGCTGTCTCAGGAAGGTGAGGTTTACGCCATTGAGACATTTGGCAGTACAGGAAGAGGTGCGGTCCACGACGACATGGAGTGCTCACATTACATGAAGAACTTCAACGTTGGACACGTGCCAATAAGGTCTGGCTCTGCTGCCTTCATCTCATCTCAGTGTCAATATGGGAAATATTGATCCTGACAATTATTTATAGGCTGATTTGCTTCACACTTCCTCCCTTCCAAATCTTTCATTACCAACCAAAGAAACTAACTGTGAACTGAGCAGAATTTCTATATGTACATATATCAAATCTATAGTTTTTCCCTCTGTGTTTTCTCCCTGTGCTGCAGACTTCCAAGGGCTAAACATCTGCTGAATGTGATCAATGAGAACTTTGGCACCTTGGCATTCTGCCGCCGCTGGCTGGACCGTCAGGGCGAGAGTAAGTACCTGATGGCACTGAAGAATCTGTGTGACCTTGGCATCATAGACCCGTACCCACCTCTCTGCGACACCAAGGGCAGCTACACCGCCCAGTATGAGCACACCATCCTACTCAGGCCCACCTGCAAGGAGGTAGTGAGCCGGGGAGACGACTACTAAGCATGCACCAAACTCCAGGTCAGCCAGGAAGAGCATGACAGCTCAGAGACAACAAACCTCTTCAGACAATTATGCAATATTTCTGTGACCTAAAGTTCCGTTGCTTGACTCCTACCTTTAGATAATTACTTTAGCAAGAGCAAGAGACTGGTGTCATGGCAGTAGCTTACTTCTATATGTCTTTTTTTCCCAAAGGATCAAGCCAATAGATTAAGGGCATATCGTATGACAAATGTAGTGTTGTAATTTTAGTTATATTTTGCTGTACTGCTTTTAGAAAATATGCAAAAGAAATATATGCAAAAGAAACATGCAAAAAAAGGTTTTGGCGAACACCTCGCCTCAAAATGCTATGCTTTTAATGCCTTGTTAAGACCTTGTGGGGGAAAAAGTAACTGCTATGAAAGTATCTATATTTCTATATTTCTTTGCTCTATTTTAATTTGAGGCAGTTTTATAAGAAATAAATTGTTATAAATCTTACATTGATTGCTGTGTCCATATGTACTGAGACCTTAGAGTATATTCAATATCAGTACACTCAATGACATTACCACTATATGAGGCTGCAAATTGTTCACTGCACAACCCATGTACATAAAATGTGTATTTCTCACTTTTAACCAAAGGGGGGCGGTATTAAAACATGGGTTAAACTTCCACCAGTCATCCCTAGTAGTGAATATGTTAGGAAAAGCAAAGCTACACACAAGGCCTCTGTATGGGATGATCATGACACAAAAATACACTTCTCCTAGAAACATTAAGAATGAGCACAGTGGTGTGTATTTTATGTAACACCGTAGATTCAGTATGGGAAAACAAAAATATAGGACACATTACAAGGAGCGTTACAAATGTCACATTGAAGCCAGAGTACTATCCTGCACCCTAAATCACCATTTTGTCCTTAACATGCAAATTCCAGCCTCTTAGTTTGGGAAAGTCTTTGGGACAAGGACACGGGCGGTGATGTCACGGCTGAGGAATGCATCATGTCTCCACGCAGAGTACGTCCTTCTCCTTGGAGACAGCAGAGAGGCCTATTCTTAACCGGGCCTGGTTCAAATATGGCCTGTGGACTCTAGATCTGATACAGTGTGACGTCAATTAATACCCAGTCTTTTAATACATACTTATTTTGGGGTAGCAGGAGTCGCAGGCCAAAGAGAGGAACACATATGTTAGTGGCTGCGTGCAAACACACACACACACTCAGTTTCTCTCCCTATCACTGGCACTGTCTCTCTCTCACACACTGGTGCACACAGGGTCAGCTTGGATGAGGCCTCCTCCAGTGAATCCCAACATGGAATGAAACTGATCTTTTGAGGACAGCAGGAAGTCCTCACTGAGTCAAGCCTGACAATCATCCACACGTTAACTGAAGCAGTTGGAGGCAGGGAGGGGGTGTTCAAAGTAAACTTAATTCCGACTGAGAGGGCCTTGTCAGTTGTGTGTCCCGGGGAACAGAGGGTGGAGCGGAGTGTGTTCCGCTCTTGTCAGACAGCAGGAGGGCGAGCGCCGGAGCGGACCGGGCTGCTCAGATTAAGCCGCCTGATTCCTGTAATGGTTTTTTCATCCTTTCTCCCCCTCCAGGAGTTACTTGTTCTGACCTGCACAGTCCCGGACTCCCCGCCAAGGACATCACACACACACACACACACACACACACGCACACACACACTGGGTGCACACTCTGATGTTGATTCATTTATGATTTATCACCAATAACTGCGAGACGACAAGGATAATTCAGTCTCTGCCTTTGCAAGACTTCAAAGTGAGCATCTCTCAATGATAGATATAGTAGGACATGATACTGTTTCGCCTCATCAACTCTGACAGTTATTTGGGCCAGGATTTGAATAGAATTAAGACTTAAACTCACAGTCCCTAATGCTTTATAAATAAACTGGAAAGAATTATGAGCTAAGGCGTATCATATAACACATGAATTAAAGTCCTACATCAACTTTGTCGCCAAAATTCTGCACGGCCTCTGCTTGTTTCTACCACAGGTCAGCAACAACAGCAGCAGCTTTACGGAGCCTTAGAGTGTCTTTTTGGGTACGTGGACTGGCTTTGGAAGCAGAAGAGACAGTGAAATCAGCACAAGTTCTTGCCTTCACTTTAGCATCCAAGCAAAGCCTCATTCAAAGAGTCAATCTTCTCGCCAATCCTCTCATGCATCCAGCAAAAGTTTTTGTCCCGGCAGTCCTCTTGCTTTCCCTCCCTCGGCCCTTCCCTCATCCTCGGCACTGTCCTACCGACGGCCGCAGTCGTTCCTGAGGATGTGAAAGAGCTTACGTCCCAGGCTGGACTTCCATGGTTTGACCAGGCTCTTGGTGTTGACCATCAGTTGACCGGTCCTCCAGTCCTCATGACCTGCCACAACGTACTCTGATCCTGAAGAGGAGAAAGACGTGAGAGCATTGTTGCTCGAGTGAGAATTTCATTAGATGCAGAGAACAGAAGCAAACATTTACTGTGAGGACCACCTTACATAAAAAAGGTACAGACATTACTACATAACAATCATAACTAGCTCGTTATTGTGCTTATACGGCTAGATTGAATGAATGTTGCCAAAGATAATCATTGTGAAGGGTTGGCTGCTGAAATAGTCCCATAACAAAGAGATGGTTGTAATTTTAAAGCTGTAAATGTCCACTCTAAATGAGTGATGCTAGTATGTTGGCATCCACTCAAAGCTTTCCTTGAGCAGCGACAAAGATCTGCTGCTCAGCACAAAACTGGCAGATTGTCCATTCGAGAGTCGACTAATTAGGAGCTCAGAGGCAAGCTTCTGCACTGTGGGCAGTTAAGTTTCTCAGTGGAGTTGAGGGAAGCTGACCTGGGTTGAGGATAGGACACGTGCAGCCCTGCGTGGTCCACGACTCTGGGTAAAGGGTGATCCCTCCTCTCTGGATCTTCATGTGGGGGTTCTGGTACAAGACCTTCTTGACCTTCACCTCCACCTCAGCGTGGGAGCCTTTGTCATGAGCCGACACCACTTTCACCATCAGCACTACCAGGGCAAAGCAAACAGTGATTCAAAGATTCAGCGCTCCTAGCAACAGCTTACAAACCACATTGTGTCAGCATCAACTTTCCACTTCTTGAAACTTTGCACTGAAGACCTTTCAACACTTTTTGGAGCTCCTAGCCAAGATGTCAAGTGAAGCAATCAAGGGCATTTTCTAGCATTTGGATTTTAAATTTTTTTTTTTATGGTTGGAGCCTTTCAGTCCATTATGTTCTCAAATGGCCTCATCCTCCAAGACCGTCATGATCGGCTCACACAACACTAAATCGATTCCCTGTGTCAAGTAGCACTTACTGTAGTCATACTCCATAGCGCAGAAGAGTTTAGGGCTGCCGAGAGTCAGTTCCACACACTCACATTTCTCTGGGAAGATGAAATATGATTAAGGTTTATGAGATGCAAGAAATTCATATGAATTGTATAATTGATTTATACATCCAAACAGCCACATTATCATTTCTGTACGTGGGCGGATGGGAGCGGAGTGTGTTCTGTGTGATATGACCTGTGACTCACCAGAGTGGTGCAGTGCAGAGAAAAGCTCCTCTACCCTAAAGAGTGCCGGCTCACTATTATTGCTGCTGTATCCCATGTGGCCAGTGGCTGTATAGAAGACCTCCACATCGGAGCTGTGCCGCAGAGGTAATATCAGTGAGAGGCAGTGTTAATAATCCAGAATACACTTTACACTTTACCACTAAAGCGTGCATCACTTTTGCCTGATTTATACCAATAAATGCATATTGGCTATAGCATTAAGCGCTGGCACTCACCCAGAAATGCAGTCACCAGTGTAGGGATCACAGTCCCCTGCACAGTCACATGGCCGGCAGCCATATTCATGGAGCCCCCAGTATCCCATCATGCAGCTGTCACAATGGGGGCCTCCAACACCCGGTTTACATGTGCACTCTCCACTGCTAGGGTTACAGAGGGCGCTGCCACCTGAGAAAACTGAGCCTATATGGTGGCAGGAGCAGGCTGGTGGGTAAGAGAAGAGGAGGATCGCGTGTTAACATCTCTTTTAACGTCACACGTCTCCTATCCTTTCGAAAAATATGCATCCATGTGTGCAAAGGCCAAACACACTCATCCAAGCACAAACAAATACAGACAAAATCAAATATCATGCTATCTTTGACCACATACAATACTTCAATATCAATATTGTGAGGATATTTTAGGGGTGACTGTTGGTGCTTTCATAAGAAATGTGCACACAAGATATTTGATAAACAATCATTTGTAAAGTGTATGTGATGACCAAGCAGGTAGAGGCAAATTATAGAACAGCTAGAACAGTCTAATAAGAAAATTGCACCCCTTTACTGTAATGCAGCCTTTAAAACCAGGATAAAATAACATTTATGTCATATCATGATGTTATGATATCCAAAATCCCAGACAATATCAAATCTCATATCACGATATTGATATATCAGTACATCGCCCAACCCCACAAATAAACACATACACAGTAGTGCAAACATTAAATTCCCATGTCAGTAGAAAAAACAAATCCATTCTATCAGCCTTCTTTAACCAGTGACAAAACAGGAGGATGTACTCTGCTCGACAACACGCTTGAGGCAGCTGCAGCGCAAACCAACAGTAAATCACTCCCTCTCCACACGGCCAGACTCGCTGCCTGATGGTCCCCTGTGATAACAGATTGATTTTTGTTTCAGACATGCTTCATTTGTTTCCAAAAACGGCATGTTTGTTCTTAAAAAATGCTGCAGCATGCCTGGGGAAAAGGCCAGGAATGGGAAAAATGTGCTCGAACGGACCATGGGAAATTCCTCCATTGTTTGCAATTACTGTCACATTCCAAAAAAAAGTCCTTCCAGTGGGTCCCTCGCTCCTACTAAGGAAGGAACTGGAATCATTCAAGTTATCTTATTATTTGCAAGGCGAGTGCAGCGACTTGGAAAGGTACTAGAGGAAATATCGCAATCAAAGCGATCATCAATTTTTAATCTGGGTGGTCAACGCAAAATCCAATCTCCATTACTAATCTCCCTCTGTCAAAATCTACCCCTCTTAATTGGAATTTTCAACTGGCACTCACCCAGATAGTGATACGGTTGGAAGAGAACAGAGAGAGAGAGAGAGAGAGAGAGAGAGAGAGAGAGGCTTTATTCACTTCAAGGCAAGAGGCCACGGTTACTCCAAGAGCAAAGAAACCGCAAGAGAAACAAGTGTCAGGGCACTGTGGGGCCTTACGTCTGCAGGAGTCAGGGGCGGTCTTGGGTCTGCTGGGGTCTCGATAAAAGCCCTTCTTGCAGTTCTGACAGTGGCGCCCCTCTGTGTTGTGGCGGCAGCTGTCACACACACCCCCACTCCGCCGTCCTGATGCCAACCACAGTCCACGATTGAAGTGACAGCTCTTGGCATGGCCGTTGCACTTGCACTCTGTGTTGGAGCGGATGTAGAAAATGAATGAGAGACAATGTCCTCTTCTGCTCATCTGTGAATTTCTAAGCTCAGTGACAACTGTTAGCTGTCATGATGTGAGAAATTATTGTATTATTCATCTTAGTTGAAGGTACTTAGGAATACATTAGCGTCTAAAAAGAGATAAATTGGATTTATGATACATGATATATTTATTGCAGAGATATGTGTTCATGCTGTGTGTCCTACACTGCGTTTGACTCTCCAGCTCCTTCACTCACTCTGGCACTCGTGTGGCGTCCCTGCGAGGCCGTTGGCAGCCTGCCAGGGCTGGTCGTTGTAGAGCGGTGCACAGCGCTCACAGTGGTCACCGGCTGTGTTGTGTCTGCAAACACACTTCCCATGTACCTGCCCGCCACACACAACACAACAAACAGACAGCAGCACATTATTTGGCACTGAACTTCACCTGCATACACAGAGAAACACATACACCCCATGTCTTTACAGTATTATAAAACAGTCAGCTTCTCTACCTAAAGGAGTTGCCACAAATTTTGGTAACACTTTATTTGAAGTTGTGTTCATAAGACATAATACTATCATAACTGTGACAGAACAGCTGTCATAAACATTAATGAAAATGTATGAATATTGACATTAAATGTCATTCAGACACTTTCCCTGCACAGTAATGTATTATCATTCTCACATGATTTAAATGTTGATTAAAAAGCTTTTCCTCCCCTCCCACATTTCTTAGGAACATACAGAATTACACAACTGCTTGTAATGTAACATGCCAACCTTTGAATGTACAGCCGCTTCAGCTTCAGTCTGTGCAGCTTATTATGCGTAACATGACTTAAGCCATGTTGGTATTCCACTAGTGCTCCGACTCTCCATTTACAGTAAAGAGAATAACATGACAGGGACTAAGGATTGTTAAAGCATTAAGTTTAACACCATAATTGAGGTTTCTACATCCTTAAATCCCTGTAATAGTAGGTAAAAGCCGTGGCCAGATATCCAGCCTTCCCTGCAGCCCTCAGCCTCCGCAGCACATACCAGGACACAGCTGAGTAACCAGGGAGTGGTGGGAACACAACCCCTGCCCTCCACTCCCAACCCCAACACACAAACAAATAAGGAGACAAACACATGGAATAAACAGGCTTGGCATTACACAACATCTGAGGGAGTTTCCAGGACAGAGCGAACTGCATGAGGAGCTTTGTTCAGGTCATCAGACACCTTCCGAATCACTCACCATGTTATTGGTTCTCTGTGGGCTGGGGTGGTAGCCGCGGGCTGACACACAGTGCTCTGCATGCCCGTTGCAGAGGCAACTGCCTTTGACGATGAAGTCATAGATGGCATAATGGTCTGTGGGCAGAGCGGTGACACTGGGATGTTTGGCCTGGCAGGGGCACGGCTGGCGCTGGAGAAGACGCACTCTCAGGTTGGTGACCATAAGCTGGTCCTGGGCAGCTCGGCCGTAAGGATCCATCGAGTGCCAGGGCGACAAGGCTCGATAGATCACCTGGGGGGAGAGAAGGCATTAATAAAAAAAACCCCATCAATATCTCTCAAATCCTGTGTTGTTCCACTTGTAGATTTTCTAAAAGGTGAAAAGGGCTGATCCTTGTCAAAGCAGAGGCAGACCATGACAAAAGGCACAAATCATCTTGGTTTCTGTACCTTGTTCTGCCAAATAAAAACCAGGCATCAATCTGGTTTGACTTTCATGCTCATAAAATAGCTGCTATTGTAGGAACATCGAAGCCGTTCCAATGTAAACATGAATAAATGGTTCCCGTTCTGCCTCGCTCCAGTTCTGTGGTAATAGTGTGTGTTGATCTCTCAGATGCATCCTCTCTGTCTATAAAAAGGTATACAAATACACAGATATTCATTATTGGTCATTATAATATCAGGAATGAAAACTGTGGATATGAGAAATCTTAGATAATATTCACGAGACTGATGTTTGCAAGTGCGATAAAAATCTATAGAAGACTGTTCTTTAAGTACATGAAGCATGTGTGAATGAACGCTGAACCGAAAATGTGTCAATCTGTGTGATCCTAAGCCAGTAAATTGAAATTTACCATACCCAGTCAAAATCTCAAGGCCTTGCAGTGCGCACCCCAGAGAATCTGCTTTAATCTATGAAATATATCTTTGCTGTCAGGTGAAAAGCTTGTTCTTCTCAGCTCAGCTTGACAAATCTGCGCTTTGATACTGTCCGATGGGTTTTGAATGCATTTCATAAGCCCAAGAGGTCAGAAAAATTTCTCAACCCAAAGAAGAGCATGCAATCCCTCAGCTGAAATGAAAAAATGAAAAAATCATACAAACTGTTATGAGTTTTGGAGGTTTAGTAATGTTATGAGGTTACGGGGCTTTTCACATAACAACAGCGATATGTTCCAGCTGCAAAATGCCAGGATCGACTTCACAGTCTACTATCCATTTAAGTTTAGTGTGTCTTGCACAGTCCATTTGCACAGTACATGTGAGTGTTTTGTTACTGCAACATACGTGTCATTATGTACTGTGAGATCCTGCAGGTTGTCAGGACAGGATGTAAAAAGCAATGTCAGCAGGGAAAAAAATCCTATACATTAACCCCTTGAACGCCGCTTCCCCTTAAATCTCCCCTTAAGTAGCTTCAAATGTGAAAAATAAATTTTCTCCATATTGTACAACAGCGGCACACACATTTTCTGTATCTGCAGGTAGCAGAGCTTCATTTAAACTACATCACACTTATAGCGAGTGAAATATTCAAACTCAAGACACCATGGTTTATAGCTGCACCATTAAATCAAATAGAAAATCTAGATGTAGTGTGCATAATTTTGTACACTGTAAATCAGCAAGATACATTTGGTGTCTTGGAAACCTTGGGATCTTCACTTCAATTTGAAATAAAGTTCTTTGGGTCTGAGCAAATCAGCATGCATTTGTAATGAGGAGCCCACTGGTGGGATCGGCAGAGTTGTAGAAGTAAATCGCTCTTGATGATTAAAATGATTATGATTTGCATTAAGAGAACTCGCCAGGGATGCACACTTTAGCATGAGAAGAGTCTATATGATTCAATGGATGGCTTAAATTTCCAAACTAAATGCATGATGTGTGTAATATTGCCGATATTACTGAACCCCCTCTGTTTTCACACAGTGGGATCAACACGGGGGGTTTCCTCTGAGAGTCTGCACAGACACGGAGACACTAATTATAAAGGGTGAGGGGCTTATGCAAGAGAGCTGACATGGCAAAGCACATACTTGTTGCAAATACACTGCAATTATGAGATCAGTCAAAGCCATATATTCATTCAGACGTTCAACCAGATCTCCCATCTTGGTCTGGGGCCCTCTGGAGCAAAAACAAAAAGCTGTTGGCCAGCTCGCCCCTCTCTCTCTCTCTCGCACCATCTGTGTGAATGAAGTGGAATGCTCATGAATAAACCATAGCTGGCTATCTGGCTCGAAAACCTCCCTCTGATGATACAGCATGTCCAAAAATGCTTTGGGACAACATCAGAGGGATAAGTGAACATTGATATTCTGTCCATGGATGTCGTAGCTGTTTGCAGCTTAGAAAGCATCCCTGAACAAAACGAATCCTCCACGGCTCATAAGAGGAGAAGAAGTTTACAAAGCTCGGCCATTTGTTTGTTCAGTGGTTTGTGAGGTATCATGAGGTGAATGTACTGCATGCAATACTTCCCTGTGCCAATAAACGGTAAACAATAGCAGATGTTGGGCGTTATTGTTGCAAAGTGTTGGGAAAGTGTCTGACAGCGTGTTTTGACGTGGTCACTCTCAGATCTCTCTTAGAAATAAACCGACAATCCAATACCTCGAGCTTTATAACTTCTCTGAGTTACAGCATCCTTCTTCCACCTCGGGGCTGATCGCTTGACCTCAAACCTCACAGAAGACGTCGGGATGCCATTTTGTTGAGGCAATCTTTCCATCCATGCATTGTTCATTCTGAAATGCCATGTTGCATTCACTGCACTCACGGACAAGTGTGTTTCATGTGTTTCATTTAAGGGTCACACGTAAAGAGATGAGAAGTGATATGTAAAACGTAAAACTTCATTCTGAGAAGCAGATAAAGGTGCAGAAATCATTGTGGAAATCAATAAAGCCCCAGTCATTTGTTGCCTTGCTCCCAAATAAAGGCGTTTTCTTTTACCTGAGGACAGATTACATTAGTTTATTTTTTTTCGTTGGTTGCTTGCGCTTCTCACCACAGAGGCACTTCAAAGATTTAGTTTTTTCTAAAGGCGCAGACATTACAGTCCTTGGCTTTCATCAGTGTACTCCACCCTCTCTTCTACTGCACGCCATCGATACACAACCACACAGCAACTTTTCCACTGTTAATGCGCTTTCCAGTGATGATTATTTTGAGATGACAGCTATTGGCTGGAGGGCTGTTTCTCCGCTCAGAGCTGATATGGTTCTGGGTTGGCAATTTGAAGCCATCAAAAATTCATGAGCTTGGAATCACAGGGTTCTATCTGATTTTAATTTTTCAAACAAAATTTAATTATCCGCATATTCATAATCTTTGGATGCTACTTTATGCTTGTGTGGTGGTTATTTTCAAAAGAATCTTTCAGGCTGAAATACTTTAAAAGAAAGTACATTTAGTTTTTCCACATGGTGTGTCAAATATGTGATGCTCAGTATCTCTGCACCCAGAAAGTACCTTAATATAATTTAAGTACCTTATTATAATTTAAGCTCCCAAAGTATAGAATTTATTTTGATAAGTGTGAACTTAGATAAACACTGGCACCATGTTGATTTTTACCCTTTGAGTTGAATTTAAACTGACAATTTCGCTGTGAACTCACCTCCCCTCTGGTGCATGGGAATGCTCCTGAATACTTGGAGGTGCAAGTCGCTTCATTCTCGTCGGCTTGAGACTCCTCTGCCAGGCCGAAGGTCCCCTCACAGTCCCTGGCAAAATACCTGAGGGTCTTCCAGGAGCGCCCATGGTCCTGGGACCGCTCCAGCACCATGGCAGCGGGGCGGGGTGAGCGGAACACCAGGATGAGATGGGTGAAGTAAAACTCCGTCTCCAGGTCCAGCTGCAGAGTCTCCTCCTTCACCCCCTCGGCCGACTGCCACCAGGTG